>ML419499.1:108628-176067 GCA_005239525.1 Nicotiana knightiana
GCATCAATGCTGGATCAATAAACTGCTTCTCCTTGACTTCCGCCACAAGTGATGATTCTGCCCCATTATGCACCATGACTTTCCCCTCGTCTGAGGTCAAGAGACAGACCCCCAGACTAGCCAATTGACAAACCTCCCAAGCCAACAACCTCTGATCTTTCTCCAACTGAGCGAGACTACCCACAGACTTCCGACTGAGAGCGTCGGCCACTACATTTTCTTTCCCTAGATGGTACAGAATGTTCATATCATAATCCTTAAGCAATTCTAACCATCGTCACTGCCTTAAATGCAACTCCTTCAGCTTGAACAAATATTAGAGACTCTTGTGGTCTGAGAACACGTCCACATGGACCCCATACAAATAATGCCGCTAGATCTTTAATGCAAACACAACTGCCGCGAGTTCTAAATCATGCGTCGGATAATTCTTGTCGTGATTCTTGAGTTTCTTGGAAGCATAGGCTATAACCTTCCCGTGTTGCATCAACACACATCCCAAACCAACTCTTAAAGCATCACAATAAACCACAAATCCCTTCGTGCCTTCTGGCAAAGTTAACACCGGTGCTGAAGTCAATCTTGATTTCAATTCCTGAAAGCTCTTCTCACAAGCGTCGTACCATTGGAACTTAGTTTCCTTCGGCATCAATTTAGTCAATGGGGAGGCGAGGGTAGAGAACCCCTCCACAAACCTCCGAAAATACCCGGCTAGACCCAAGCAACTGCAAATCTCTGCCGGGGTCGTTGGTCTAGGACAATCCTTCACCGCTGTGATCTTTTGGTGATCAACCTTAATCCATTCTCTGGAAACAACATGACCCAAAAATGTGACTTACACCAACCAAAATTCACATTTTGGAAACTTGGCATACAATTGGTACTGATGAAGAGTCTGTAGAACTGCCCTGAGGTGATCATCATGATCCTTCCGACTGCGCGAGTAGACAAGGATGTCATCAATAAAAACAATCACGAAGGAGTCAAGAAACGATCTGAAAACCCGATTCATAAGATCAATGAAAGCCGCTGGAGCATTGGTCAGTCCAAAGGATAATCCAAAAGTTCAAAATGGCCATAACGAGTTCTGAAGGCGGTCTTAGGAATATCCTGCTCTCTGATCTTCGATTGGTGATACCCCGACCGTAAATCAATTTTGGAGAAGAACCTCGCACCCTGCAATTGGTCGAACAAATCATCTATCCGAGGCAATGGATACTTGTTTTTGATAGTGAATTTGTTGAGCTGCCGATAATCAATACACATCCGAAGCAACCCATCCTTCTTCTTGATGAAAAGAATCGGAGCGCCCCACGGCAACACACTCGGCCGAATGAACCCCTTCTCTAATAACTCTTTCAACTGCTCTTTTAACTCCCTCAACTCTGCTGGTGCCATTCTGTATGGTGGAATAGATATTGGCTGCGTATCCGGCAATACATCAATCCCGAAATCGATCTCTCTATCTGGCGGAATCCCTGGAAGCTCATCCGGAAATACTTCAAGAAACTCATTCACGACTAGGAAGGACTCGGGGACAGACACTTCTGAAGTGGTGTGCGCAACCTGGACCAAATGATAAACACACCCTTTTTTAATCATCTTCACCTTAAGGTAGGAAATAAACCTACCCTTTGGCACCACACCATTCCCTTCCCACTCAATAACTGACCCGTTAGGAAACTCTAGTCTCATAATTCTGGTTTGGTAGTCGAGTTTAGCAAAGCACGAGTAAAGCCAATCCATTCCCATGATAACATCGAAATCTACCATCCCTAGTTCAATAAGATCGGCCGTGGTATTTCAACCACACACCGTGACAACACAATTCCTATAGACTCGTGCGGCTGTAATGGAATCACCAACCAGAGTCGACACAGAGAACGACTCATGGAGTTGTTCGGGTTCTATCCCAAAACTTGAAGCAATAAATGGGGTAACATAGGACAAGGAAGACCCCGTATCAATAAGAGCATAACAATCAAGGGCTTGAACAGCTAGAATACCTGTAACAACATTTGGAGAAGCCTCCGCACTCTGGAGACCACTCAAAGCATAGAACTGGCTGGGTCCACCTCTACCACGAGCTCCACCTCTAACTGCACCACGTCCTGCTGGAGCTGGAGGACGTACTAAAGATGCGACGATCGAAGAACCGGATAACTGAGTAAAACCACTACCCATGCCCTGACTGGGCGCACGACAATCTCGCTGAATATGACCTCTCACCCCACACCCGTAGCATACCTGGATATCCAGGTAACAAGGCTCGGTATGGAACCTCCCACACTTAGGGCATGTAGCCCTCCTCTGCTGTTGGAACCTCCTTCCTGGACGACCGAACTGATGTGGTCTCCTACTGTCTGATCCTGGTCCCTAGTGACTGCTCTACTGATAACGGTGCACTGATGGCGATGCACTGGATGAGGACTGAGCATAATACTGGGATGGCCTTGATGGTCCTCTCCCTTGAACTGGTCTCGCTTCTCCAACTGAACTACCCAAAAGGCCCGCTGACCGGGCCCTGCTAATACTCTCCCTCTCCGACCTTATCTTCAATTTCCTAGCCTCCGTGGCCTGGGGGAATCCTACTATCTTACGAAATTCATGTCTGAGTGCAAGGCAGCTGTAGCAGCTTCATTCACAACCAAAGGACTGAGGCCCTGAACAAACCGTCGAACTTTGGAACCCATAGTCGATACCAACTGAGAAGCGTACTTGGACAACCTCACGAACTCCATGTGGTACTCCCACACACTCTTATTACCCTGCTTGAGAACCTCAAACTCCGTAGCACGGGCGACCATAGCCTCGGTAGGCAAGAAGTGATCCATGAAAGCATCAACGAACTCATTCCATCTCGACGGAGGACTTCCCTCCCCACGGGAATTCTCCCACATCTCGAACCATGAATACGTTGCTCCTCTCAGCCTGTAAGATGCTAACTCAACCCCCTTCTGTCTATGTAGCCTTCATAACTCGAAGCGTCTTGCACATCTCATCTAGAAAATCCTGCGGATTGGCCTCCAAATCAATACCTGAGAACTCTGGAGGGGCCAATCACAGAAACTGGTTGACTTTGGAACCAGTGGAATCTCCTTGTCCGCTAGAGGATGTAGGGGCAGCATGAGATCCTTGGGCCTGAGCGGCCACTAACTGATTCAACATATGAATAGCTCCCCTGAGGTCCCCATCAGAAGTACCGGGACCTGAAGCTGGAACCGAAGAAGGATCAGGATTACCAGCGGGAGGGGTTGCAGCACCCTCTGCCACAGCAGGAATTGGAACACTCTGGTCTGGAACAGAAAGGCCAGGTGGATTCAAAGTCGGGGACTCGCTCTCACCCGCACCATCGGGTACAGATTTCACAGCCACAGTTGGGGTGGCATCGACCTCTAGGCCGAGCCGAGCTCTCTTCTTTGGTTCCATTCCTGAAAATTTTGGAACAGAGCACGAGTTAGACAAGAATATTTTCACTTTCCACTTCACCGCACGATATAGAATATCAATGAAAAGGGTGTTCCCTAAATGTCCATGTAGCCGTCTAATTATAGATGTGGTCGACAACACACCGATAATAAGGGCTCTACTAGACACGGCTCCGAGACATCCTAGGACACTTTTAAAACCTTAGGCTCTGATACCAAGTTTGCCACGCCCCAAAATCGAGGGACGGGACCGGCGCTCAACCGGGTGACCCCAGTCAAGCGAACCGGATTTGCCTTTCCTATCCCACGCGTTACCCCGTGATTTCAATACGCATTATTCAAGTAAAATAGCCACTTATACCTTAAGCATGAACTTTCAACTGGAAGTCAGTTCTACCTTTTTATCATTACTAACACGCGATACCAAATACTTACAAAATACATATCACATTAACAACGTGGACCACGATTCCAAACCGTATGCTTACTACCCAAAATACATATATACTTTCCCCATATTGTGTCTACGGAGCCTCTACAAGTACAAAATATTTATATACTACTTGCCGGCAATAAGGCCCCGGCTATACCTTACACTGCACCATAAACTCAAAATAAGGTGACGTGAGCCACACGTGGCCCCGGGAGGAAGTGGGGCTCACCAGAACAGCTGACGGAAAGGAGAGGAGGCACTACTGACGGTGGGCTGAATTACCTGCTGTAGAACCACCTACATTCATATAAGAAAATGTAGCGCCCCCGGCATAAGGGACATTAGTACTGTGGAATAGTACTAGTATGTATGAAAAAACTTTATCCCAAGTACAATCAACAATACACAAGTAAGAAACGGTAATAGAACAAATCAATCAATGCACGTGGAAAAGAACAACCAAATCATCAAGTTTCACAATCTCTCCTTTTCCCCTTTCAACATTTCCATATTCAAGAGTTTTCCCGATTTTTCATTTCGATGATGATAACGATCACATTCCGTCCTTATTAACTCGGGCTCCCTTATTACCTCACATCTCATTATCTTTATTAGTTCGTGTTGCGGCGCGCAACCCGGTCCCACCCGACAATCATATTCTGTAACAATTAACCACAACAATCAATCACAAGAATCAACATTTCAAGGAACACAAGTTCATATCAACAATTTATTTATTTTGGCCCAAGCCACCATAATTCTTACCAAGTAGTAATTCATGTTCACGGTGTTTCCATAATCGTTCAAATCATTTACATCGTTTCACAATATCCTTTTTGCATTACTTTCCACGCACGACTTTTATCCATTTTACACATTCCCACATTTGGGCACATCATCAATATTTCATTCATTACACATCCTTTCATATCGATACCCTTTAGCATTTACGAGCTTTGCACGGAATGAAATAGGCACATAAAAACACTTTTCACAACTCCATATAGCACGGTAGCATGACAGTCAACTAGGACAATCAGAGAATAGAATCTTACATCTCAACAGGTTTGAACAATATTCACATATTTCCAAACAAGGTACACATACCGTATACTCGGACCCAACAAGAGGATTCTACAAAGGTTAAAGTTAGCCATACATACCTCGAATCAGGATCTTTCCTTAATTTCTATCTCAAATCACCGGACCTTGTAGCACCTTCAATTTAATTCACAATGCGGCACATTTAAACTTAGAATTAGGAATCATGAACATTTCTTGTACTCATTTGAGCTTTCTATTAAACATTGTGTTCCCTAAGATTAAATAACCCCTTTGTAGTGAAAGGTTACTCCAACCTACTTTCCTTTACTAGATTAAGATAAATTGGGTACATGCATGCAAGATTCTTAACTCCATATTTATGAACTATCCTATCCATGTTTCATTTTAGAGAAAATCTGGAAATTAGGGTTAATGAGGTAGAAGCTTACCCCTTAGAGTGAAGAAATATGTGCCCTACTTATTTAGTTCCAAGCTTGAGTGATGAAGGAAGACCAATTTGATGAAGTTGGGACTTTCTATCTCTAGAACCCACTCTTTCCTCTCTCTAATATATCAAAAAATGGTTAAAAATTGAAGGGAAGGGGTGTTTTAATGAACTGGGGTTGGGTTTTAAAAATTAGAAAAATAGGTCCCGACACAAGAATGCGGTCAGGAATGCGATGGCATTCCTGACATGCTGTCCGCAGAATCGACCACATAATGGCCCTCAAGATGGGCCAAAATTCAAAACACACTGCCCAGGTATGCGGCCATTGTGCGGTCCGCATACGCGTTATGCGATCGCATAGTGCGTCGCATAACACCCACTTTCTGAAAAATTTTATTCTTTAAGTCTCGGGGTTCTTTTTACTCAATTTTGTCCGTTTTAAAAATGTCCACAATAAAACAACTCGGGGACTCATTCGGGCATTATTTTTAAACAAGAAAATTTTACGGGTCTTTACACAAATCCTGGTGAGTGAGTTCGATATTATTTATGTGACTCAGAAAGCAGTCAAGGAACAAGCACTGGCAGACCATCTTGCTGAGAACCCTGTGGACGGAGAATACGGACCTCTGAAAATGTATTTTCCTGATGAAGAGGTATCATTCATGGGAGAAGACATTGCATAATCCTATGATGGTTGGAGAATTTTCTTTGATGGAGCAGCGAACTTCAAGGGAATTGGCATTGGAGCAGTCCTAATATCATAAACCGGTCAGCATTATCCGGTATCTGCCAAACTCAGATTCCCCTGCACCAACAATATGGCAGAGTATGAAGCCTATATTTTAGGGCTCAACATGGCCATTGACATGAACGCCCAGGAGTTGTTAGTGATTGGTGACTCAAATTTGCTAGTACATCAGGTACAAGGAGAGTGGGCTACCAAGAATCCCAAGATACTGTCGTATCTGCACCACATACAGGAATTAAGAAAGAGGTTCACGAAGATAGAATTTTGGCATGTCCCCAGAATCCAGAATGAGTTCGCCAATGCATTGGCTACTTTGTCCTCAATGATCCAACACCCGGACAAGAATTTCATTGATCTTGTTCCCGTAAAGATCCATAATCAGCCAGCTTATTGTGCCCATGTCGAAGAGGAAGCAGACGGAAATCCTTGGTTTCATGACATCAAGGAGTATTTGGCAAAAGAAGATTACCCAGAGATTGTGAATCTCACTCAGAAACACACACTTCGAAGACTATCCACCAACTTCTTTCACAGTGGAGGAATCCTATTTAGGAGGACTCCCAATTTGGGATTATTACGTTGTGTCGATGCAAAGGAAGCATCCAAGCTGCTAGAGGAGAATCATGCTAGGACCTGTGGCCCGCATATGAACGGTTTTGTTCTGGAAAAGAAGATACTCCGAGCTGGTTACTTTTGGATGACTATGGAAACGAACTGCATCCAGTATGTCCGGAAATGCCACCATTGTCAGATACACACAGATATGATAAAAATACCTCCAAACAAGCTCAACGCAACAAGCTCACCATGGTCGTTCGCCGCCTGGGGCATGGAATTTATTGGACCAATCGAGCCAGCCGCCTCCAACGGACACAGGTTCATTCTGGTAGCCATCGACTATTTCACCAAATGGGTCGAAGAAGCATCCTACAAAGAAGTGACTAAGAAAGTTGTGGCAGACTTTGTCCGCGATAGTATTGTTTGTCGATTCGGGATTCCTGAATCAATCATCACCGACAATGGTTCCCATCTCAACAGTGACTTGATGAAAGCTATGAGCGAGGCTTTAAAGATAAAACACTAGAATTCCACAGCTTACAGACCTCAGATGAATGGAGCTGTAGAAGCCGCCAACAAAAACATCAAGAAGATACTAAGAAAGATGATAGAAAGGCAGAAGCAGTGGCACGAGAAGTTATCATTTGCCTTATTGGGATATCGCACTACAGTTCGCACCTCAATAAGGGAAACTCCCTATATGCTAGTTTATGGTACTGAGGCTGTTGTTCCTACCGAAGTTGAGATTCCATCTCTAAGAATTATACAAGAAGATGAGCTCAGCGACGCATAATGGGTAAAAAGCTGTTATAAGCAACTAGCCCTCATAGACGGAAAGAGAATAAATGCAGTCTGTCATGGTCAACTCTATCAGAACAGAATGACATGAGCCTTCAATAAGAGAGTCAAGCCTAGACAGTTCACACCGGGGCAGTTGGTGCTGAAGAAGATCTTTCCACATCAAGACGAAGCCAAATGGAAGTTCTCTCCCAACTGTCAGGGCCCATACATGGTTCATCGGGTACTGACAGGAGGAGAACTTATACTCGCAGAAATGGAAGGAGAAGTCTAGCCAAAGCCAATCAATTCAGATGCAGTCAAACGCTACTATGTGTAATCTTTATGCTTTCTCAATGATGTAAATTGAACTACACCTGACCTGATTCCTATTTAAGAGGGGATACGTAGGCAGCCCTATGGGTTCGGTCACAATTCAATAAAAACTTCATTTTTTCCCGAAATTGGAAACTGGGGAAGAATTTTTAGGAGGATCCTCAAAATTCTAAAGCAAGATCAGCCAATCGCCGCACGAGCAGACATCGACCCATCAAACTGGGGCATAATTTTGAGGAGAACCCTCAAAATTCCATAGCAGGAGACGTTGCAATGTCCCGAGACATATCACGGTCGTCGGTTCATCCCAAAATTATTTTTTAATTATACATTATGCTTTAATAAAATCATGCATATTTGTTTTTGAAACAGCTTTGTTTAGCAACACTACCCCAATAATACAGACAGTATCATCAGATCTAGCCCAACAAGTCAATAAAAGCTAGTGGGGATACGAACTAACACCCCCCACCCTATTTATAGAACTCGCGATCTTTCTTTGGTTGCAGGCACTAAGGTTGCAAAATCCCTAAACGAACTGTCCGCCAGGGGACAAACGATGTCCAAAATACAACTCTCAAAACTGATGCACTTGTTGACGTTCGCACATGCCTTAATGCTCCACAGTCACAATGCTCTCAATAATCACAATGCCGCAATTCATCACCAGCTAAGAATTCCTACTGCCATTTTATTTATTGCATAAGGCTACCTTTCTGCCTTCCAAGGTTATGCTTTACCACCATCTACATTTTTCATAAAGCTACTTTTCTGCCTTCCGAGACTAAGCACTATCTCCATTTTCATCTACATTTTGCATAAGGCTACCTTTCTGCCTTCCGAGACTAAACGTTGTCTCCATCTGCATTTGCATCTTTGCATAAGGCTACCATTCTGCCTTCCGAGGCTAAGCTCTACCTCCATCTAGATTATTGCATAAGTCTACTATTCTGCCTTCCGAGACTAAACGATGTCTCTATCTGTATTTGCATCTTTGCATAAGGCTACCATTCTGCCTTCCGAGGTTAAGCTCTACCTCCATCCACATCATTGCATAAGGCTACCATTCTGCCTTCCTAGGCTAAACGATGTCTCCATCTGCATTCGCATTTTGCATAAGGCTACCATTCAGCCTTCTGAGGTAAAGCTCTACCTCCATCTACATCATGGCATAAGGCTACCATTCTGCCTTCCGAGACTAAGAGTTGTCTCTATCTGCATTTGCATCTCTTCATGAGGCTACCGTTATGCCTTCCGAGACTAAACATTGTCTCCATCTGCATTTGCATCTTTGCATAATGCTACCATTCTACCTTCCGAGGTTAAGCTCTACCTCCATCTACATCATTGCATAAGACTACCATTCTGCCTTCCGAGACTAAGCGTTGTCTCCATCTGCATTTGGATCTTTGCATAAGGCTACCATTCTGCCTTCCGAGACTAAGCATTGTCTCCATCTGCATTGCATAAGGCTACCATTTTGCCTTCCGAGACTAAGCATTGTCTCCATCTGCATTGCATAAGGCTACCATTTTGCCTTCCGAGACTAAGCATTGTCTCCATCTGCGTTTCATAAGGTTACCATTCTGCCTTCCAAGGCTAATGCGCTGCCTCCAATTTACCTTTCGAGACTAACCGCTGTCTCAAGCACTATTTACTTCACTTTTCCTTTCGGGCTAAGCTCTGCCCTTTTATTCGCAAGACTAAGCTATGTCTCATCAGCATCATTCTATTGCATCTGCATGAGTTGAAATATCGCCAACTCATCCAAAGGCGTCATCATTCGGAGGCACCATTTTCATGCCCCGAGAATACAATGACATGGCCTGAGGATCTCTTTCAACCTCTGGATATCATTATTCAAAGGCATCATCGTTCGGAGGCACCATCCTCATGGCCCGAGAACATCATTTTTATGGCCTGAGAATCCTGCATCAAGAAATTCATAGCCCAGGACGTCATGGTCTGAGGACGTCATCCTTAACCGTCCGAAGACATCATTCATGATCCAATGGGAATTTGCATCATGATTAAATTACGCACAATATATGCTCGTATTATCTATTTGCAGGAAATCCGGCAAGCAACAACCATCCCAGCAGGAGCGGTCCCGCTCCAGTTCTCCTAACCACCCCGTAAGCCGCTTATTCAATCAGTCCCAAATGTTGCGTCTATTCTTGTAAGAAACTTCATCGGTATACTTCGCCGATGACTCCTGAACTACATACGGCCTGATTCCTGTAAAACTAGGGATATGTAGGCAACTCAAAAACCAGGGTGTGGCCTAAGTCTCTTCAAATCATTTCACTCGGTCAAAATTGGCCATCATATCTTTACCCGACAACTCTTTCATCCTTCTCGGATAAAGTGGGGCAGCTGTTGATACCCAATTTTCCCCAAATTATTTTTAAATTTGCATATATACCTTCTAAAATCACTTTTTATAACGACTGATATTTTTCCATAATTTTCCATATTTTTATTAATTTCTTTTCCAACTTACTCAATAATTTATATTCAGTAATCATTCATGAACTATATTATAAATAATTTCAAGATATTTCCTAGCTCAATATATCATTTCTAATCCTATTATGATTTAATTATTTCACAAAATAAGATTTTCTTTTACACCAGCTGCCCTGGTGTGAATCGTATCGGCTTGACTTTCTTGTTGAAGGCTCTGGCCATTCTGTTCTGATATAGTTGACCATGACATACTGTATTCATTATCTTCCCCTCTATGAAGGCTAGCTGCTCATAACGACTTTTATCCATTCTACATCTCTGAGCTCAGCTTCCTGTATAATTCTTAGAGATGGAATCTCTACTTCGGCAAGAATTACAGCCTTTATTCCATAAACTAGCATATACGGAGTTGCCCCTGTTGATGTGCGGACAGTGGTGCGGTATCCCAATAAAGCAAATGATAACTTTTCATGCCACTGCTTGTGCCTTTTTGTCATCTTCCTTAGTATCTTCTTGATGTTTTCTGAATCTCCCAGGTTGATAACTTCAGTCTCGTCCAGGTTGGACTTAGATCTGTTCTCAAAGTTCTCAACTTCTTTGACAGTCTCATCAGGTATGTCGTCTTCCTCTGAATCAATTTCCATTTGCTGTGTTGTCTTATTGCATGTCATAGTCGTCGGTTCTTCAAGACAAGTAATAGTAATGCTTTATATATAAAGTAATGAGATAAAACAATAGCGATAAATATCAGATTCGTAAGAGAAATTTAGAAGATGCTTTGATAGATTGAATAACTGTTTTGAACATTGAAGATCTTTATTGCAGAAATTGAAAAATGCAGGAAAAGGAAAATTATTTAGTAAATAAAACAGCAAATAATTCTTGTTTTAGCCTTGCTACCCCGAGGCTCGTCGGGCTTTGGTTGTCTTGATAGACCAATTCTTTAGATATTCCCCCTTGATTATAGTCTGTATGGAAGGGCCTTCCTCCCCCTCCCCCTCGAGAACAACACAACAATCCATATCATCATCCTCAAGGAACAAACTCCTCATTGATGCAAGTGCTTCTTCTTCGTATGAACCGTAAATAGTGTCGGCCTGCTTGAAAGTCTGCTCAAGATGAGGTAGTGGCTACTCCAAAGGGTAATAGGGACCGCGCCAAGGTGGCGACCAGTCATTGAATTCCTGCCAAGTGTACTCGTACCCCAGACCGAAACTAGTGCCATGCTCCTTGAGCTTTAAGGGCTTCGTGATCCCTTGGAGGTTCTTACCAAGCCCTTTGCCTGGCTCATACCCTCTTCAGTTCAGGATACTCTCAATATTGTTCTCCCACCATTTGTCCTTGTCGCTAGCATGGACCCGTTCAATGTGGTGGTAAGTTCCTCCGCCTATCTTCCCCTTTTCCGTCAATCACCGGAACACTTTGACAACTATAAATGAGGTTGCTACCGTCACTATGAATAATCACCTCTTAGTGGTTCCACTCGAATTTTAACGCCTGATGTAGTGTTGATGCTATAGCCCCAGCAACGTGAATCCAGGGTTGTCTCAACAACATGTTGTAGGATACGGGCACATCTATCACCTGGAAATCAACTTCGAACCAAGTCGGTCCCATCTCTAGACATAGACTGATCTCCCCCTTGGTGGACCTATGAGAACCGTCAAAGGCTTTCACATTGATCGACCTATCCCTTATCTCATGTATCCCTTTACCCAATTTCTTGAGTGTTATCAACGGACAGATGTTAAGACTGGAACCTCCATCGATCAAGATTCTTGTGATGAAATGATCTTCGCATTGCACGGTGATGTGCAATGCTTTGTTGTGCCCCAATCCTTCAGGTGGTAGCTCATCCTCATGAAAAGTGATTTTATGACTCTCCAGTACCTAGCCTACAATATTGGCCATTTCCCCAATAGTGATGTTGTTTGGCACATATGCTTCACTCAACACTTTCAATAAAGCATTTCTGTGTGTTTCGGAAGTCTACAGCAGAGAGAGGATGGATATCTGTGCCGGGGTCTTGTTTAGATGGTCGATGACTGAATACTCCTTAGCCTATACCTTTCTCCAAAGGTAATCGGGACCTATTTCCACAAGGGGAGGCCGGTTAGCAGCCTGCTTGGTTGACTCGGCCAGATGCTCAGGGGTGTAGACCTTACCAGTTCTCGTCATACCCTGTGTTACGACAGCTTCCTCATACCTAACCTTACCTTTCCTTCTCGCCTCGGCTGTGTAGTCCCAAGGGATAACGTTTGAATATAAGGGTGGCGTGGTTGACATTCCCACCGGAATTGGTGCATCCATCTTTACTTCAAACGAAATGTGTATTTGAGGTGGCAAGATTGCGACCTCGAATGAAGCTGGTGCATTCGCTGGAGATACAAACTCAACTTCAATTGGCACTGGTGACTTTGCAGGTGGCACTGCTTCAAACTCAAATGGTATAGACATATTCACATCAGATGGCTGAATCTTGACTATAATCGGTTTGAGGGTGACTGCGGGTTTCTTCGGGTCATCGCCTTCTGCGGTCAACCCGATTGACCCCTCGGGATCCCAATCATCTTCTATTTCAATCATATTGATACCTCTACCCTTATGGTCTGGCAGAGGATTGTTGCAGACGTTTGGAGCGGGGTCCTTTGACACAATAATCTTGTTGTCAATGAGAGCCTGTATTTTGTCCTTCAGAGAACGACATTCTTCGATGGTGTGTCCTTTCGTGCTGGAATGATATGCACAGGATTTGTTTGGGTTAACCCACTGAGAAGGGTTCTCAGGGGTGGCAGTAGGGATAGGTGTGACATAACCAGCAGCTTTGAGTTTCTCATACAGCTGGTCAATATGCTCGGCTATGGAGGTGTATTTCTTTGGAGGGCCGCGATCAAAATTTGGGTCGAGGTCTAGGGAAGTTTTGGTGTGCAGGGGGTGATTGGTAATGGGATGGCTGGAAATTATAAGTGTGGTAGACAGGAGCGGGTTGTGGATATTTGGGCGAAGCAGGTTGATATATGGGTGGTGGAGCTAGGTAGGAAGGTGGTGGAGTTTTGTAATTTAGTGAGGGTGCTTGGTAATTCGGGGTTGGATGATATGTGAGTGGAGGTGTCGGATAGGTTTGATATTTCAGCGAGGACTTGGTTCTTTGTGCAACCATTACAGCTCCCACATCTTTCTTCTTAGACACACCACCGGACTGTAGAGCCTTGTTAGTGGCTTGCAAGGCTTCAAAATTTGTAACTATACCGTTTTTAATACCTTCTTCAATCCACTCACCCAATTTGATGATGTCAGAGAATTTGTGGCCTTCAACCATCATTAACCGTTCATAATACTGCAGGTCCTGAGCCCGGACAAAGAACTTGTTCATCTGTTCTTCCTCTAGAGCAGTTCTGACTTTAGCGGCTTCGGACCTCCAATAAGTAGCATACTCGCAAAAGGTTTCTGTAGGTTTATTCTTCAAATTTTTGAATGTAGAACACATCAGGTGCATTCTCTGTGTTGAATCTAAACCTGTCTATGAAATCAGACGCCATGCTTACCCAGTTGGACCATTTCTTGGGGTCTTGGTTGATGTACCAAGATAGTGCGTCTCCCTTCAAACTCCTCATGAACAGCTTCATGCTGATTCTTTCATCCTTTCAATTTGTCACAATAGGTCCTTAGATGGACTCTCGGATCACCGGTACCGTCAAACATTTCAAACTTTGGAGGTTTGTACCCCTCGGGCAATTCGACATCAGGTTGGATTCAAAGGTCTTCATAATTCAACCCTTCAATCCCCTTGGTTCCTTCAACAAGCTGGACTCGGCTGGTCAGTTTCCTAAGCTCCTCGACCAGGTTCCTAATAAGTAAATCCTTTTCGTCACACTCGGACGCCTGTGGGATAGGCAGAGTGGAGTGGGTCATGGTTTCCAAATAGATGGGATTGTTATAGGTGTGGAAATGGTCTTTTGTGGGGTTTTAAGGTTCTGGGATGAGTAGTGGAGTATTATTTGAGGTGTGGCACGCATTACAGTGCGTCGGGAGAGTTTGGTTCTTTTGGGGAGTGGTCTGATAGTGAGGTGTGGGATGATTTTGCTGTCTTGTGATATTTTGTGGAGGTGCAGGGTTTTGAGCATTTGGAAGGTTGACGTCAGGGACGTTGAGGGAAAATGACAAATTGGCCAGATTCCAGACTTGATCGAGTTCTTCCTGAAACTTCAATAATTTTTGTTCAAGCGGTGACATGTTCTCATCCAGGACCTGAATACCAGAATGCACGAACTACCCTTTGGGGAGGGGAGTAAGAAAAAAAATAAAAAAAAGGTAACCAAGTCAGTGAGGATCATGAAAATAGTATTGAAGTATTTAAACACATAATGCGGAAATGAAAGCATGTCCTAAGTTGGGAACCTCTTTGTGCCCAAGGTAGACCTAGCGACAAATTTATTCGGAGAACTTAAAATGCTAAATGCCTCATTTTATTGATAATAAAAATAGACAAATCCCAAAATGATAGACGAAAAATAAAAGTCACTAATGGCCATTGGCCTTATTACATTGATAGAAAAATAAAGACATTCCTATCTACTTGGTCCTAGAAGGACCTTCCCCAGATTCGACATTCTTGCTTCCTTCGAGCAGCTTTCCTAGCTCGCCAAGTCCCAGCAATAGGTAAGTTCTGGCTAGGTATCCCCCTGCAGCTCCCTCAGCCTTTTGACAATCTTCAGCTCTTTTGATGAACTTTTCTTCCAGCTCGATTATACCTCGTTCCAAGTACCCCAACCTCTTGTTTGGCGTTGATAGCCATGTCCTTCTATTCCTTGATCAGCCTTTTGTTAGACTCATGTATCTTGTGGTGATCATCCTCATTTTCCTGGATCCTTTTGTGCAGTTGGTTGAACTTGACTTGTGCTTCATCTCGTTCATCTATAACCCTGTGACCTCGGACGTAACCCAGCTTGCTCTGATCACCCAGATCCTCTTCTAACTAACCAAGATAGAAAGGGGTATAACCGGAGTGATACCTGTCTGGCTCGATGGTGTCTTTCTCAAGTATAAACTTGTAGTGCCACAAGTGTTGAGCCTTGCACTTGTAAGGACTATCATTATTTTGAAAGTCAGCTCGAAGATGGCTCATCTTCTCGACCCTAGGGATGACTTGCTTCCTTCCTGCTTGCCTCATAACTTGAAGAGGGACGTAAGGGTATGTCCCCCTTAGACTAATCACTATCAGAAATGATGCATCTCAAGATCCAATGATGAACTCATCCGTTGGAAACCATTCAAACGTCCATTGAACCTGTTCTTCAGTCAAGTTATCAAAACGCTCAACCTATCCTTCAGCATTTTCAGGCTGAGCGAACATGTCAGGGATATAATTCATTCGCTTTGGGTGATGGAAAGTGATGTGGTCATCCCATATTCTGCGGTGAATGTCCTGTCGATATTCGCCTTTTTGAAGATGTTCCATGAGCCATAGTTGAACTAATAAATTGCAACCTTCAAAATGCTTTGCTCCTTGTTGACACCTTTCTAAGGCCCGATATATGTCTGCAACGATCATGGGCACAATGCTGAAATATTGCCCATTTACCCCTTCCATTATGGCCTTATTTACCATGGCTAGCCTGGTATTGATCATTTCCTTCTTCATCGGGAACACGATCAAACCCAAAAAGAAAACCATAAATACGATCACTCGGTGATGGACGTGTCCCTGAGATGTGATAGCAAACTCGCCATGGTAGGTACGGTATGATTTGCTGTAGCCATACCTTTCGTACAAGTAGTCAAAAGGAATGTATGAATCCTCAAAACATACCAATTCCGCGTCTTTTTTCTGACCCATCATTTTGAGGAAACTTTTTCCTGTGGGGTTCTCAGGCATCAACAACCCCGGAGTTTCCCATACTAGGTTAGCCAGCCCTCCTATCTCTTCTATCAACGACACCATTTCGATGTTCCAAAAGAGAAACACGGACCTTTCACGATCCCAGAACAGGGTAGCAGCCTCTACTATCATTTTGTTAGGCTGGATTTCCAGAAGAGATGGTAGATTACCCAAGTGTTTCCTGATGATTGCTTGGTCGCTAGAGTGCAGATCCTCCCACCAACTAAGCAGTTTTGGGTGGATGTTGGAGACCATGCCGAATCTAGGGACTTCATGCCTCATTTTTTTCTGCAAAGCAAATAGGGTTAGGCCCTTACCCCCACCAGACTCGACTATTTATCATCAATAATTAGCAGGAAGCATTTAGTTCTCCAAATAAATGCACAGAACGTGAGGGCATCCATTTGGGTTTAAGGAAACCCGGTGGACTCTTGGATAAGGCTATCTTAAAAGCTATCATGCGGACGACACTTTAGCTTGACTAGGTTTGACCATGATGCATGCAATAGTGCAACTGAGTAAGGTTTATATGGGGTTTTAGACTGGTACCCTTGAGCGGACAACTCAAGGGAGAAAGTTACGGAACCGTCGACTGCACCGCTAATCGACTAGTTTTACCGCAAATAAGCCTTTCCGAATTTAGTGGGTGATAATATAGTAAGGCGCAACCACTCATCAAGCATTGCTCTAGTATTTTGTTTGGCACGAGTGGAGTATAAATGTTGAGCATGATTTATGCAATAAGTATTAAAACAAGTTTTCATGTATTTGCACGTTAAAGAAAGCGGTAAAAATGGTAGTAATGATTTAAAACAGTTACAAAAGGAAAAAAAAGAGACATGTCCGTTACGTTTTTGAAGAAAAGTAAATACCCGATGTAAACAATTAATTGCATGTAAAGGGAATAGGAAAAGGGCGCAAGTATTTAAAATAAAGGCATAAATTCACGAAACAATTTGAAATGGTAAAAGCCTGGATATCCCCAGCAGAGTCGCTATGCTGTCATGCCCTCTATTTTCTCCTCGCGGAATATCGGGTTTATGACATTGGTTGGGACAAATCTTTCCTTTTGGGAAAGGTGTTTGCATATTTTGAAGAGTCGCCACCTAATGATTTTAATGGTGCGTTAGGGCACCTAAGGGGTTCAATTATAACTATGTTGCTAACCAGAGATTTGGGTAAGGGTTGAAATTATCCTAAGGGGAAGGTGTTAGGCACCCCTCAGGATCCACAAGTGTGGTTCCCGGCCAAATGGTTTCATGAATTTCCCGGCCAAATGGTTTCATGAATAACAAGTAAAGGCTAAAATAAAAGGAGATTTAAGTCTTAAGCATATAGATGGTTAGAAAATAGTAGAGATGATTACGAACTAGCATATACAGGTGTCCTAGGTTTATAATAATATGGATCATATCAATGCAATACCCGGTAATCACTCCTCGAAGAGGGGCTACACGTGGTATTAGCGCACTGGTCATCATATCCATATTCTACCCTTCCCACCCCGTGAAGGTAATTAAAGAGTGTGTTGGTCACGAATTCTATTGTGTGCTATTGCCCATCCCATCCTATCAGTCCTGGAGGAGGCTAGGACTACTATCCTAAAAGGAAGTACTAGGTTGACCCCTAGGTTTAAAGGACAAGATTCTAAGTTACAAACAACGACAATTAGGACTTCAGATAAGGGAAAACAAATAAGAGCAGATATGAGGCCCAAGTATTCCTCCAAAGATTATGTACATGATTAGCACGACTCAAACACAAAGTCGGTCTTATTAACTTCAGAACCTAAGGCATTATATCTAGGTGAGAATAAAATAGTGAGGCAGTTTTATTACTAATTATAACCATTAATAGTAAAGCAGCAGGTATAAAGGAATATGCTTCCATTTTTAATAGATTTAACACCTAAAGCTTGCCCAAGCGTATGAAAACACCCAGTAATTATCCAGATTATTAAAGAAACTATTACAAGTTAGTTTGCCTAAACATGCTGCACTTAGGTGTTGCAAAAATACAAAATTATTAACAGTTGTTTGGAAACATGGTGAAATTATTTTTTAGGGACTTTTTTTCATGCAATCAGTAGTTAAACTAGGTGTTGAATGAGGTCCTAAGACATGATATCTAATATGCACACATAGGGATGCAGAATGGGTGGTATGCAGAATTCCTAGGCAGGATTTCTAAATGCATAAAGTCACAGTATTTAAACATGCTACGCAGCAAGTATGAAGATGACTTGTTTATTAGCGCACAATTATCCTAAGCATGATTCCTAGGTGTACCGCAACATTACAGCGATATTAGAACTGGTTTACATGTATAACGGGTTTATATTAACGATTAATCCTAGATCATGATTTCTATATGATAAATGATAATGCCATAATAGGATGCTGAAACAGTAAACATGGGCCTAAGGAACAGGATATTTAATGCATGATATGCTCGCATACAATCAGCCCTAAGCATGAATTTCTAGTGCACGCGTAAGAAAATGTAAACCTAGAGGTATGGTATCTACCCTTTAACATGGATAATCTATATAATTACCCTCCCCTTTCCACTATCCATTCCCAAATATCTGTTTATAAATTATTACAGGCCGGGAATTATGAATTACACAACCAAAGGAAAAATAAGAAGTTACTTCTATAGGGAGCCTTCAACTAGGCCCAGATCTTCCAAACCTCAATGTCTTTGGTGTTTCATAGCCTTTCATAGTCCGGGTGTGTCAGAGTTCCCTAAGGACCTCAAGGGCTCATGGGCAGTGCTCATACCCAGACATAGTCAAAATAGAGTTAAACATATGCAGTGTGAGAAGTGCCTGCCTTGTGTGTCAGAGTTCAGAGGGCACTCAAAGGGTCACCAAAGCAGTGCTCACACGAAGGGGGGGCTGAACTTAGACTTCTAAGAGTATATATGAGAGTGTTTTTTATTTTCTTTTTTAAAAAAAGAATTTAAGTAAGAAAACAATTTTGAAGAGGGAAATAGAAGTTTAACATCACATAAAGGACCAGGACAGGTGTAATGGGATTTGAGGGACAAATACAGAGCATGTGAGGGCAGACATGTAGCAGGCAGACACACACATAGGTATACAATCAGAAACTCCTAAGGGTCTAGAAGATTAGGGGGTACAGTAAAGTACTAGGTTAGATTAACACCTAAAACAACTAAGATCGCGATTAAGCTAATGTACCAGTTAAAGGTCTGTAAGTAGTAGGTGCTAACTATATAGAAACATGCTGGTCATAAGCAAATAAAGCCTAACTTAACATGCAGAGGGGAGTTCAGGATCCTAGATACATGCTGAATTACAACAGTAGTAGAAACATGTTGGTTCGAGGACTGAAATCTAAACTAGAACATACTAGTGAAGTGAAGAAAGCAATAACACAAACAGAAAAGTAGGAAATGCACAACCGCCAGCTTTGGCTTGCAGCCGGCTAACTTAGAATAGTAATAGTTAGCACAGAAGAGAGAGCATAGAGTCTTTTTAATTGTGAGAGAGAGATTTTGAACATATCAGTTCGTGTGTAATGAGAGAAAAAGTATGCATATATATAGTTTTGAAAGGTGGGTGAAACGTACGGTAAAAATCAGAACCAATCAATAATTATGGAACTTAGTATCAATTAGAGTGAAATCAGCTCAAGTACTACCATGATTAAGAGAGTTATTCAACCGGCGAGTAACAAATAAATAAAGACACCATATATAGCTTAAAGGAATATTTAAACAGTGTAAAATCAGCATAGTTATCCCTTAATTGAAGGGGTTAAATTCAAACGGCTAGTAGGCAAATAACAAAATAAGGAAAGTTCCCATGCATATAACATATAAGGAAACAATCTCAACCCAATACAAGTATGCAATTGAGACTAGGTTCATCAGATTCTAATTAAGGAAATAGGGATCAATTAACAGTAAATTTAACCATGTGTTAGGTAAGAAGTAAGCTAAAGGTCAGAAATTAGTAAGAATATCCCATAAGAAATCAATAAGGTTTTTCAAATCACAAGGAATCAGGGATTCAAATAATAAATCAGGAACCCTAAAGTAAAATTACAGAGAATCATGGATTCGAACAGGAATAACATCAATTAAAGGAGATAAACATGAATTGAATATATAACAGGCAAGAAGTCAGAAACCTTAGTAGTGAAATCATACGAAACTAGGGATTAATATGAATTACAGAGTGAACAGTGAGATAAACGGGAAAGCAAGAAAAATCAAAGACGTAGATGAATAACATAGGGTAAAATATCAGTGAATCATAAAGCTCTTGAAACGCAAACACATATGCAAACATATCATCAAAGACAAATCAAGAACTTAGGGTTTAGGACTAGTAATTAGGGATTTCAACACACCAACTCATATAAGATAGATAAACTTGAATGAATCGTTAAAACACAGTAGAGACCTTAGGATAATATTGAAAAGTCAGGGAAAAATTGTTTAAGAGGGGTCATGAAACCCTAGTTTGAAAACGGAAAGCCTTTTTTAGAGGAAATCGGAGAATCTTTGAGAAAAACAACGAAATAGCTCAAAACATACACAAATCTATCATAGATCTAAAAGAATCGGAAAGTTTTAAGAGTTAGGATTTTACAGAAAACCTCATAGATGATGAGAAAGACCTGGAACAACACCGGCTCGAGCCTCAGGGTCATAAACCCTACTCGGAATCAAGATTTGGAGGCTTGAAGTAGACAGGAACACCATGGGTGTAAGCAGACAGGTTCTCACCCTTTGAGGGCCTTAGGGAGGACATCACCGGCATAGGAGAGCCATGAGAGGCAAGAGGATGAAGACTTCAAGGTCTCCGGCAAAGGGGTGGCCGGAGAAGATGAAGGAGTTCATCGAAACTGAAGAGACGGAAGTCTCCAGAAGAGACTAGAGAGAGAGAGGTGAGAGTATAGAGATGAAGGGTCGTGAGAGAATGAGGGGTCGGAGGGGGGTAGTTAGGGTTTAATTATGGTAAGTGAAATCTGGACCATTGATCTAATTTGATCAACGGCTCAGATTGATCCGGGGTTGGGCTGAGTAGGAATTGGTTTGGGCTGGGTAGGAGAACTGGGATATTATAATCTGGTGGGTTGGGTTGATTTTAGGCTAGAATTCAAATAAATGTGGCCAATTGTTAAATACCCTTTAAAATTAAATAAATAATTAATAAAATATCTAATAATGATACAAAAAATAAAATTGAGGTTAAATAAGTACAATTAAGTTAATTAGCTAATATAAAAAATATAAAACGGCTAATCAGTGATTAAAATGGTATAAAATATACGATTAGGCTATAGTTGTAAAATTACTGTAATTATAATTAAATATTGCCAAAATTGGCTAATTTATGAAAGAATTAAATCCTTACAGGAATAGGATGGTATATTGAGCTAAGAAATAATTTGAAATTACTTATGATGCAATTTATGAATAGTTATTACATATAAAACACTAAATAATTAGGAAAACAAATTGGTAAAATTATGAAAAAATGAAAATTATTATGAAAAGTGATTTTGAGATATATATGAAAATTTAAAAAAAAAATAGTTTGAGGAAAAAATTGGGTATCAACATATGCCTGGTGGGAGCGGGTTGCACGCCGGAACAAGGAGTGATAAGGGTGGACAGGTGGGATCGGTTGCACGCCGCAACAAGATAAATAAGGGTGATATATACAGGGAGGAGCAATAAGGGTAGACAGGTGGGAGCGGGTTGCGCACAGCAACAAGGAGCGATAAGGGTGAATATTTATGTTTTACTGATTTTCAAAAATAAGGATTTGAAAAACTTCGGGTTTACTAAAAAGGTTTTCATACTCTGATTTTACAGTGATTTAAACTGAAACTTGAAAATTTTGAGGAAGTGATTATAATTGACATCTAAAAAGAGTTATCTGAGTTGTTTCTTTTATTTACAGTTGCAAGTTATTGGTCATCGAGTTTATTGTTATTATTTCTTTCTTGCTTTATTATATATATTGTTTGAAGGTTATGTAGTTAATGCCTCGCTGTAGTCTCGTCACTACTTCGTCGAGGTTAGGCTCGTCACTTACTCAGTACATGGTGTCAGTTGTGTTGATACTACTTTCTGCACTCCTTTGTGCATATCCAGGTACCGGCCAGAGTTAGGAGATCTTAGTAGCTGCGCATTTTCGTTCGAAGACACGAGGTAGATCTGCTAGCGTCCGTTAGATTCTTGGAGTCTTTTCTTTACTTTATAGACGTTGTTTTATTTCTTTCAGAGCAGAGATATATTCTTTCAGCCTATTATTTGTAGTATTCTTAGTAGTTCATGAATTGTGACACCAGACCCTGGGGTAGTTTTATAGTGATATATTTAGTTCGTGGTTCGGTTTAGTTATTGCTCATTATTAGTATTTCGTGAAGTTATTTAGTGGAAAGTATTAGATTCGTAGTTATTTCGAATTGTTATATTATGTGTAAGTAACTTTAAAGGAAAATGGTTGGTAAATTTCTAACATTGTCTTGCCTAGCAAGTATTGTGTTAGGCGCCATCACGATCCCATAGTTTGGGAATTTGGGTCGAGACAGTAGAAGAGTATGCTTGTTGGCTAGTAAAGATTTGGTAAAGAAGTCTGCAAGTTGTTCATGAGTAGGAATGTAATGCAGTGATATCAGTCCCTCTTGAAGCTTGTCTCATACAAAATGGCAATCCACTTCGATGTGTTTGGTCCGCTCATGGAAGACAGGATTCTTTGAAATATTAAGTACAGCTTGGCTATCAAAGAAAACAGGTATAGGTGAAGAGAAGGGCACTGTGAGTTCTTTAATTAGTCTTGCAAGCCAGACCAGTTATCCAACTACCTTCCTTACTACTCTATACTTTGCTTCTGCTGAGGACAATGAAATAGTAGATTGCTTCTTGGATTTCCAACTTATGCGACTATCACCAAGCAATACTATATATCCACTGACTGATTTTCTTGTTTCAGGGCAAGCTGCCCAATCAGAGTCACAAAATGCCCTTATCCTGTAATCCTTACTGTTTGACAGAAAAATCCCCAGAGATATAATTCATTTTAAATACCTTAGTACATGCAATGCTACCCTTAGGTATGTGTCTCTAGGATGCTGCATGTATTAGCTTAAGTGTTGAACACTATAGGCTATGTCAGGTCTAGTTCCATTAATGAAATTCAATTTCTCTATTAACTTCCTATAATGAGCAGGATTTGAAAGAGGTATTCCATTATCTACCTTTAACTTTGTTGTTGAATCAAGGGGTGAAGACACAGATGTACAGCCTATACAGTGAAATTCCTTGAGAAGGTCTTGGGTGAACTTTCTTTGTGTAATCGGAACTCCATCACTCTTATAGAGTATCTCCAATACTAGAAAGTAATGTAATCTCCCCAGGTCCTTTATTCTGAATGTTTCGTGAAGAAATTTCTTTAAACTATCAATTTCTTCTAAGTGGGCTCCTGTGATGATAACATCATCCACATAGACAGCTACAAAGGTTACTGAACTGTCTCTCCCCTTATAAAATAAGGAGTAGTCAAACATAGAAAGAGTATACCCTTTAGAACAAAGAGCTTCATTTAGCTTAGCATACCATTGCTTACTAGCTTGCTTTAGTCCATACAAGGAATTGTTTAGTTTGCATACCATTCCAGGTTGTTCTACAAATAGACCTGGTGGTGTCTCCATGTATACTTCTTCATGTAAATCACCATGAAGAAAAGCATTATTGACATCTAATTGAAACACTTCACATCCCTTCTTAATTGTTACCCCAATGAGAGCCCTTATTGTTGTCATCTTTACAACATGTGAGAAAGTCTCAGTGTAATCTACTCCAGCCTGTTGATTATAGCCCTTCACTACTAGTCTAACTTTAAACCTCTCTACACTCCCATCTACCTTATGTTTTATCTTATACACCCACTTACACCCTATGGCCCTCTTTCCAGCTGGAAGTGGCACTAAATCCCAAGTGTTATTGGTATACAATGCCTCAAATTCTTGAGTTATTGTTGTTTGCCATGCAGGCACAGCAGTTGCCTCTTCATATGAGGCAGGTTCACAATCTTGTGAGACATTTTTTATCAAATGTTTACTATCAGTGGCCAGGGCTCTACTATTAATGGGTTGCACTTTGGGAATAAAGGTGTTAAAGGATAGAGAAGAGGTGCTTTGTTCATCTCGAGATAGCTACTCACAATATGGTCATTCACTAGTTGTTTGGGTAGTGTGCACACATAATCTTTCAAATATGTGGGTAATTTGTGAGTTCTGGATGGTCTAATATTTTCAGGAGGTAAGGTTGTAGTATGTTAGTTTTAATCAGATGAGCTGGCAGTACTGAGTGGACTATTCTGGTTTTCAAACTGTGGAGATGGAATGTTATATTCATTTGTATCCTGAGCATTCTCAAAATTTTGATTCCCTGATACAAGTGTTGGTGACACCATATTTTGATTGTGAGGTGAGCTAATGTGAGATGAAGCAGAACCACTTGTGCTAGGATCAGTTAGTGATGTATGATTTTCTGCATTCAAGTGCATTTGAGGTAATGGGAAGGAAAAACTATCAAGATTAGAAACCAGATTACTAGGACTTGATTTTGAGCTAAATGGAACGATATTTTCATGAAATAATACATCTCTTTAAATGTGTATTCTTTTGTGGCTAGATCTAATACCTTGTAGCCTTTTGTCCAAAAAGGGTATCCCAGGAATACATGTGGAGTTGATTTAAATTTGTCTTTGTGTGTTTTGAGAGTGGTTGGGAAGCAAAAGCAACCAAAACTTTTGAGATGTGAGTAAAGTGGCTTTTTCTGGTAGAGTAATTCATATGGACCCTTGTCTTTGATGGAGGATGATGGCAATCTGTTTATTAGGTAGGTAGAGGTGAGTATGCATTCTCCTCATTATTTTAAAGGTAGCTTGGATTGGTATAACAGTGCTCTAGCTGTTTCAAGGAGCTATTTGTGTTTTCTTTCTACTATCCCATTCCGTTGAGGATTGAAAACTGAAGTTGCTATGATGTTAAATTTGTATTGTCTGAATATGTAAGTTTCGCAGAAATTAGTCATGCTATTAAACGCAATCTGATCATGAAATAAGTTCATTTTAAATTTTATTTTCTAGATACTAGTTTGGGACTAACAATAATATGATATATATATATATATATATATATTATAAGTGGGAAGATAAAAGTTAAAAGACTAAATTTACCTTTAGGCTTTCATTCTATTAAAAAATTTACCTTTTCCAATTCCAAATTTTCTCACAATCGGGATACAAGGTCAATGGAAGAAATATAATCGTGACCGAAGCAGAAGACAACTACTAATGAAATATTTTTTTCTCCCATATTTCTACTTCATTCACCAGAAAATAAAGTATATCCTTTAATCAGTTTGAGTTTCATGTTTATAATATTATCTATACCGTTTAAAAATGTTTGTACGTATTAGTATGAGATACACGTATGACGACGTACGTGTTCAGAAATAAGTATATATATATATATATATATATATGCTCTACTGTTTAATGATATTTTTGGGCCCGTGCGTAGCACGGGGTATCCTTACTAGTAAATTATATATTTGATGACACATAGGTCTTGCCTTTTTTGTTTTCTTTTTTTTATATAGGTCTTGCCTTCGTATCAAAAAACATATTACTTTCGCAAGAATATTCTCAAGAGAAAATCCATCGCACAAAAGACTGAAGGAATGACGAACGAACTATATGTAATAAAGATCAAAGAACAGCCCAATTCAGTCGACAAAAGAACTAGGGAAATAAAAAATAAAAAAGAGAGAAATAGATCTCAAGGAAAAGAAAAGGAAAGAAAAAACAAGACTCTAGATTAAAAGAAAGGGAAACGGTCCAAATTTACCCAGTTACTTTTGAATATTATGTACAACTAAATCACCGATTATACTAGATTTATCCCTACCATTGTACTATCCGGCCAAATTTACTCCTACAATAAACTTTTAAAAATTAGCCCTCAATCCGTCAGGTGGCCCAGAATTTTCCAAATTATTTTAGTTAAGTCACTTATTCTTCTTCTTGATCGACAATTTTCAAAACAGTTGACATTTACCTGCTTTCTTAATTGAAAAAAATAAGAGAAAGAAATATTAAAATTAAACAGCAGTTAGTAAACAAAGTATAGTAAATTGAAGAATCTAAATTAGGTAGCTTGTCTAAATTTCAAAAGTAATTACAAGACCCCAACTTTAATGAATTTGTTCCACCAAAGGTATAAACATTTTTCAAGTTAGTGATAGAAGTTGAAGTTTGTTTGAAATTTTGCATCGTCGAATTCAACTTTATATTAATCAAATACCTACGCATCGTCCACTCTTAAGTTAGTCGACCGAACTCTATACTAATTAGATAACTACAAAATATATTCGAATATACATGTGCATACATTATGAGCAACCGCATATAACACATAACAAATAGACCCAAAGAATTCTACGGTGTGAATATGGTTGAAAAATTATTAAATTTTTAACCAATTCCAAAATCATTATCACAAGAAGAGAAGTGAGTGCAATGGTAATTAAAAATATTCATGAATAATTTGTATAGTTTAGTACCTTTAGCATTCACATTGATAGTAATTTCTTAAAATAGTGGATCAAGAAGAAGAACAAGTGATTTAAACAAAAGAATTTGGGAGATTTTGAGTTACCTAATGGACTGAGGGGTACTCTACTGATGGTAGGTAGGGGTGTACATACCGAAAGAAAAAACCGCACCAAACCGAAAAGTCAAACCAAACCGATTAAAACCCCCGACTTGGTTTGGTTTGATTTGGTTTGATATTGAGTAAAAAAACCCGAACCAACCCGACATATAAATATCAAATTTTTATATATACTTTTATGATTTTATATAGAATTTACTTTAAAAAATATTTAGTTTGAAATTCTCTTACGGGATATAATATTTAATAAAATATGAAGTGCTCATATTTATTAACCGTAAATAATGGATTGTATGATCACTTTCTTATCAAATGTTACTGAAATGCGTCAATCTCTTTGTTCTTCCATATATTCATATAATATGTTAAGATCTATTAAACTCTTATATTTTTTTTGAATTTGAAGTGATTATTAATTTTAGGTATTATATTAATTTTTATGTTTAGTTACTAAATTTGGTAACTTGAAAGTGTACATCAACGAAAAATTATTGTGAGATAACTAAAAAAATAACTATTATGTGTTACTAATAAAATTTCGCATAAGAATATTATAATCTATAATATGTTTGTCAATTTTTTATATTTGTACTAAATATATATTTACGTATCAAATATTTAGCAAAGTAAGATTGAAATGATATTTAAGTAATAAAAACCCGAAAACCTAAAAAACCCAATAAAATCGAACAAATCCAAACCGATATAGTTGGTTTGGTTTGGTTTTGATAAAAACTTAACCAACCTGGTCCATGTACACCCCTAATGGTATGGGTAAATTTGGTCGAATAATATAATGGTGTAATGACCCGGTCGTCCGTTCCGAGGGTTTAGCCCCGTTCCCCCTGTTCTGCTTCATTTTGTGTGGTTCAGCTTCATCATGTTGTGTTAGATTGGTTGGCTCAGGTTCGGAGCAATTTTTGGAGAAAAATGAGACACTTAGTCTCTTAACTTGGTTCAATAGCTGGAAAAGTCAACCAGAGGTTGACTTATTGGTAAACAACCTCGGAATGTAGATTTTATGGTTCAGATAGCTTTGAAAGGTGATTTGGGACTTAGGAGTGTGTTCGGAATGTGATTTTGATGTCCGGTGTAGAATTAGGCTTGAATTGGCGAAAGTTAGTTTTTGGCGATTTCCGGTCGGCAGTGGAAAATAGGCTATAGGGGTCGAAATGGAATTTCGAAAGTTGGAGCAGGTTCGTAGTGGCATTTTGGATATGTGTGCAAATTTTAAGGTCAATCGGAAGTGTTTTAGATGATTTAGGCATCTTTGGCGAAATTTAGAAATTTATAAGTGCATAGGCTTGAATCCGAGGTGAATTTAGTGTTTTGATGTTATTTTTGGTGTTCCTAGGGTGCGACTAAGTCCAGGTGATCACTTATGACTTGTTGGTATTTTTGGTTGGGGTCCCGAGGAGCTCGGGGTGATTTCGGATAGACATCGGGGGATTTAAAGTTGGAAATTGCTGCTGAAGCTGCTGGTGCTGCTGTAACCGCACCTGTGGATAGGGAACCGCAGTGCGAGCCTGCAAAAGTTGACACAAGACCGCAGATGCGGATTTTTGTGGATAGGAGGGAGACCGCAGATGCGGAGCTGGGGCTTCACCTGCGGAGTCGCAGGTGCGGAAATTTGATCGTAGGTGCGGGATTGTGCACTTAAGTGCATTTTCGCAGGTGCACACCTGGGACCGCAGGTGCGAGTATTTGGCCGTAGGTGCGGAAATCCCTGGGCAGGAAGTATAAATAACTACCTTCGCGAATTTTTGGCACTCCCATTACTTTTGCATGCGGGCTGAGGCATTTTGGGAGCAAATTAAAGAGGGATTTCGAGGGTCTTCTGTGGAGGTAAGTTTCTTGGACTAAAAACTCGATTCTATGTTGATATTTGACGGATTAAGCTTGGAATTAGAGGAATTTAATGGCATAAATTGGGGGTTTAGGGCTTGGGAAATTGAGGCTTATAATTAAGGAATTTAGGGGCCAATTGTGGTCGGATTTTGATGCATTTTATATGTATAGACTCGGGAAAGGATAAGGATTCTTGTGATGCAATTTTTATAGAATTCCGAGTGAGTTGTAAGCCATGTTTGGGGCATTGTGCCGACCTGTTTAGACTCCTTGGGGGCTTTTACTGCTATGCCTCACTGTGTTGACTTATGATTTACACTCAGTCATGTTATATTTACCTGATTTTGAAACTCAGCCTTATTTACACTATTTTGAGATATAAAATTATATTTTGGGTCGAGTACCCTGTTTTACTGACAATCCGATTGGATTTTTGAGAGTTTCTGACTAAGTGATCCCGAGGGTCTGATTGTGACGATAGGATATGCCACGAGGTGGTTTGATATTAGCGCTTGGGGTAAAGGAGCCCCTCTGAAGTCTGTACACACCCCCAGTGAGCGCAGGTACCTACTGAGTGCGAGTGCCGAGTGACGAGTGATTTGGAGGTATGAGTCGTTGTGAGGTTGCCCGAGGGGCTGATTATAAGTGGCTGTGAGGTATGCCCGAGGGGATGATTCTGAGTGATGTTATGCCCTCGGGGAATTTTCTGATACATGTTTTGCCCAAGGGGCTACTTATGATTTTAACACTTTCACTCTGAACTTTTGAAATATGTTTTTGCCCGAGAGGCTTTTTATGATTTTTATCATTTTTACACTAAAATTCTTGAATGTTATGTTGAAACTGTTAGCAAGTATATTTCCAAATGATTTTAGTGAAATTGGCTTTTAAGCGTGATGATTTAACGTATACACTGTTGGAAAGAAAGACTGTGCTTATTGTGAAATGATGATTTGACTTTATGTGTTTCTTACTGCTCAGACCTGATTTATTTTCCTTACTACTGAGTTGGCGTACTCAAATTACTCCTTGCACCTTGTGGTGCAGATCCAGGTGCCAGGGCAGAGTAAGTTGTGTATATGTTCCAGAGACTTCTCGAAGTTTATGCGAGGTAGCTGCACGCGTCCTCTGCCCTACTCTCTCCTGATTACTATTATAGAGTTGTATATTTTCTGTAGATGCTCATGACCAGTGACTCTGGGATCTCGGGATTGTATGTAATATTCGGTGTAGCTTTATCTATTTTTAAAATGTTTAAAAGAAACCTTTATGGGTTATCAGTTTAGTAATGATATAAATGAAAGATTATTTACGATTTGAGTGTTGATTTGGCTAGCCTAGTTCCACGATAGGCACCATCACGACTGGTTTAGATTTGGGGTCGTGACAAGTTGGTATCAGAGCGCTAGATTACATAGGACTCACCTGTCATGAGCAGTTTTAGTAGAGTCTTGTGGATCGGTACGGAGACGTCTGTACTTAGCTTCGAGAGGCTGCAGAACCCTTAGGAAAATCTCACATTCTTGAATTCTTGTCGTGCGAATCCATTTTATTCAGCCAAAAGCATAACTCTTGAATTCCTTCCATGTATTCAAATGTGCACGTGAGCGCTTGGTATCAGTTGTGCATCGACGGCTTGTGACTTCCATGGATGAGATATGATTTTTAGCAAATTGATAATGGGCAAAGCTGGAGGACTTGAGGCCGGATTCATTCTGCGACTTGAGTGCTAAGATTTTGATTGTGTGAGTCGTGCATTTGGGGACATATATATCTGTTGGTATCCTTATTGACGGGACTTTATGACTGGATGTCTATGTGGTGAGTGTGATTTTAGGGTGAGATGTGTTCATATTGTTTTATTGTGACAAAAAGGGGATGAGCTGGATATATAGCAAGAACTATTGAGTGTTTGACTTCTGTCTGGAGTTGGCACATGACCTCGAGTCGTGAGTATATGGGAAGACCTATTATGTTGTTAAGTTGTGGAGTGAAGAGGATCCTTCTGTTGTGTTATGAGTTCCTGGTGATGTCTGTTGGGCTGCCCAATGCTCCAGTAGCACCCATGTTTTTGATTAACGGTGTATTCTAGCCGTATTAGCACTCATTTGTTATTGTATTCATTGATGGCACCCTGGAGTATACGCGTAGCCAGGGGTAGCATACTCAGTATTTAAGGACGGTATCATAGAGATTGATGGAGGAGAAGCTTTATGCAAAGTTCTCCAAGTGTTAATTTTTTGGCTCAGTTCAGTAGCATTCTTGGGACACGTGGTGTCCAGTGAGGGTATCCATGTGGTCACAGGAGTGTGGGTAGAGCTTCTAGAATCTCAAGGTTTTTTTACCATAGCTCCAGTGTTATTTCTACCATCAGCTTCAGGTTCTTATACCGCTTATTGTGATGTCTCGAGGGTAGGCATTGGTTTGTTCTAATGTAGGAGGGTAAATCGATTGCGTAATAGCTATGATCTTCGAAAGTGTGTAGTGAGATATCAATTTGAGGCTAAGCAGGCAGGGCTATTTCCCAAGGGGTGTCCTGAGGTTGTGTGATCCTTATGTTGTTTTGTAGCAAGTTCTCTTTTACCAGTAATTGATATATGTTTCAATTTGAGTCTAGATCAATTGTGGGAGTTGGCACGACTGTTGCAATGGTGAATGCGAGGTTGGAGATGATTGGGGATGTTAAATGGGTTGAGTTATATATGAGCTTATTGAAGAATTTAGTTGAATCTCACAATGGTATAGCGGCAGGGTTAGTGTATGGTCATTATGAGTTACTGTCTGTTTTGATCTATGGCTTTGAGCCAAGTGAGGGAGTCTGCTAATGATAAGTTGGTTTCACGATTATGTGATGTGTTGGGTTCGATTCGAGGTATACTGGTGAGTCAGTTATGACCTGTAGGGGTTGAGATCGAGAATGACTTGAATAAAGAAAATTTTGGATTGGGGTTGTGTTATGCATTATGGGTGCATAAGAATCATGGAATGCCTTGAGTTGTAATTGTAAGAGGTGTAGTGGGTGAAGTGTATGGAGTTGCTTGTTGCTTCCAGCGTGTGGATTACTTCCTAGTATGTTGCTGTACAAACGAGGTCAGGTGGTTCTGTCTGCTTGATCGGTGTAATCGAGATTTGTGTAGGGTGGATGACTCTCGAGAATGGATCCGACGGGTTCAAGGTTAAATATAGAAATTGGGAATCTTCAAGGTGTGTTTTGGGCTAGAACTGAGATTTACGTTGGTGGGTGCCAAGACATGTGGCGTTTCTACATTGTCATGGACTCTACATATCAGTATCAGGAAAGTGAAGGTAATGGCTTTAGATTCGCAAGAAGTTCTTCAGGGTAAGTATTTTGAATGTGGTACCTTTGGCGATATTTGAGAGAATATTCAGCGGCTTACGAGCCTTAGACGATATGGTGTTGTGCTTGGGTCTCATGTGGTGAGTCTGGGTTGTGAATTGCGGTATTATGGCAAGGAGAAGTAGCAATTCGCAGGTAAGTCAGAAGGAACTTGGATAAATATGACAACTTGGTAGTATGTCGGATCGGCATGGTAAGGGATACAATTAGTTCTTTGGGTGTTCATGAGGTAATGAGTTTTCACATGTGTTTCTTAGCAATGCTTTGGGTTTTGGTGACATGCGTAGCTTGGTTGAGTTAGAAGGATTCAGCCCTGACAGTTTGGTGTTGTACAAATGGGATTCGGATAGTTCCTTATGGTTTCTACCACGGTTAGAGATGCATATTTTCTTCTGACGTGAGGTGCAGGTGATGTATAGTGATTTTGCTTCTAAATGGGACCAAATGGAAAGTTCTTGGCTAGTTGGGTGTGTAGTTGCTTGTGGCTCCGAAGGGATTATGACGTTCTCATATTTATCATAGGATGGCATAGCATATGTGGTATGTTGCGTAGAGACTTAGATTGCATGTGTGAGGTCTCGATTCAGCTCTGAAAGGAAGGTCATAAATTCTTAGGCAGTATTGGCAGTTTCAAATGACTAGGTAGATGATATCACTATTAGGTGGCTTGATGAGGGTATACATTTCAGAAAGAGTATGTGTGGAGTTGAGGGTGCTTCATTGGTAATGCGACACTCTCTTGTTGGATCGACTGCTGATATTCAAGGTTGCTTAGTGACACGGAAGAATTACAAGGGTATCCCTCGTGGAATGATTGAGTATTAGGGATGTGTTATGTATTCGAGCAGTGGAGTTATGGTCAGATATAGTAATCGGTGCGCTTCATGACTTTGAGACTGAGGGTTCTCATAAACAGGTTATTTTGTGATAGTGAATTGTGAAGATGCGAGCAAACCTAGTCAGATGTTAGTTTGTACCATGATTCAATCATTGTGAAATTTTCGGTGAGTTGTCTATCTGTTGTGGGTGACCAGAGTTGATTTAAGGTTATTGGTAGGCCCAGTATGGGTGTGTGTTCTGCACCGGGTCGGAATTGTTGACTCCAAATTTCTATGGTTGAGGGATGTACCACTTGTCTGTCATTGAGTTTATTCATACTCTGGAATGACAAGTGAGTTACCCTTCGGGGTTGCGATGAGTTGTGATCGTTGGTTATAGGCACATATGGTGCGGTCCTAATTGGGCTTTATAGCTGAATTTGAGCAAGGTAGGTAATTGGATGTTGTGGGATTGAGACGTATTGGCTATGTTCTTTCGGGTTTGTGAGGCATGGTATCGTCCGATTTCCCCGTGGTTATGGCAACACACTTTGAGTACTTGATGTCGAATTGCACATGGTCATTGATTTTGATCAAGGTGACTCGAAGTATTTCATGTGGACCAGCGTGTGGATGGGATCACGCATTGTAGCGGAGTTATGTGGAGGTATGATTCTTGGTGCCGGATTCGTGTGTTTTGATTTTTCATGAGTGTCAGGGTCTTAGCATGGTGTTGTGACTATAATTGTTAATGGCGGGATGGTCCTCTCATGTGAATCTTTTATATAATTTGATTACATTGGGATGTTTCTATTGAGTGCACGAGTTGTACAGGTTATGGCTTTGGATTGTATTGATGTGTCGTGTCATCAGAGTGGTCGTGTTGGATGAGGAGAGGTCATTGGACCTAGATTGAATAATGTCGGAATTGACTACAACATAGTTGGAAGGATAAATACCGGGAGTCGGCTTAGAAATCTGCTATAATCCCCGTTTGGAAAGGGGGAGCTTCATGTCTGATTGATCGGACGAATGGTTGCTAGTTTCTACTTGTTTCTTTCATCATCGGCAGTATATGGAAGTGTTAGGGCAAGGCATTCTTGATAAGAGGTTATGTACCGATATTGAGTTGTTATGAGCATCTATTGTGATTAGGGGTTATCGCCATGAGTGTTTGAGTCATGCGGTATATTATGTGATTGCATCTTGGGTTACGGATATAGCTTGACACAACGTGTTCCGAATTATTCAGTTTATAGTTGTGGAATTTTGATCTTGCAAAGTATTTCAGAAGTGGGAATTTGGTTCTAAGGTTTACGGGTCAGGTCGAATTGTGAAATTTCAGTTATGTGTGTTATCAGACCTATTTGGATAAGGTAGCATGAGATCACCCCGGGTATGTGCATGGTGAGGTTACGCGGTAGTTTGATGGTGTTGGAGAGCAACTCTTGGCACGTTCGAGGACTAACATATGTTTAAGTGGGGGAGGATGTAATGACTCGGTCGGTCGTTCCAAGAGTTTAGCCCCGTTCCCCCTATTCTGCTTCATTTTGTGTGGTTCAGATTCATCATGTTGTGTTAGATTGGTTGGCTCGGGTTCAGAGCGATTTTTGGAGAAAAATGAAACACTTAGTTTCTTAACTTGGTTCAATAGTTGGAAAAAGTCAACCTCCGGTTGACTTGTTGGTAAACAACCTCAAAATATAGATTTTATGGTTCAGATCGCTTCGTTAGGTGATTTGGGACATAGGAGTGTGTTCGGAATGTGGTTTTTATGTCCGGTGTAGAATTAAGCTTGAACTAACGAAAGTTAGTTTTTGGTGATTTCCGGTCGGCAGTGGAAAATAGGCTATAGGGGTCGGAATGGAATTCCGGAAGTTGGAGAAAGTTCGTAGTGCCATTTTGGATGTGTGTGCAAATTTCCAGGTCAATCAGAAGTGTTTTGGATGGTTTCGGCATCTTTGGCGAAATTTGAAAATTTCTAAGTTCATAGGCTTGAATCCGAGGTGAATTTAGTGTTTTGATGTAATTTTGGGAGTTCTGAGGGTGCGACTGATTCCGAGTGATCACTTATGACTTGTTGGTATTTTTGGTTGGAGTCCCGAGGGGCTCGGGGTGATTTCAGATAGCCATCGGGGGATTTAAAGTTGGAAATTGCAGCTGAAGCTGCTGGTGCTGGTGTAACCGCACCTGCGGATAAGGGAACGAAGGTGCGAGCCTGCAAAAGCGGACACAAGACTGTAGACGCCGGATTTTGGTAGACAGGAGGAAGAATCGCAGATGCAGAGCTGGGGCCGCACCTTTGGAGTCGCAGGTGCGGGATTGTGCACTTAAGTAAATTTTTGCAGGTGCGCACCTGGGACCGCATGTGCGAGTATTTGGCCATAGGTGCGGAAATCCCTGGGCAAGAAGTATAAATAACTGCCTTCGCGAATTTTTGGGACTTTCATCACTTTTGCATGCGGGCTAAGGCCTTTTGGGAGAAAATTGAAGAGGGATATCGAGGGTCTTCTGTGGAGGTAAGTTTCTTGGACTAAAAACTCGATTCTATGTTGATATTTGACGGATTAGACTTGGAGTTAGAGGAATTTAATGGCATAAACTAGGAGTTTAGGGCTTGGGAAATTGAGGCTTATAATTAAGGAATTTAGGGGTCAATTGTGGTCGGATTTTGATGCATTTTATATGTATAGACTCGGGAAATGATAAGGATTCTTGTGATGTGATTTTTATAGAATTCCGAGATGTGGGCCCGAGGGTCGGGTTTGGCCAATTTCGGGAATTTTGCCTAATTTTGATAGTTTTCGAGTGGCCCTTATTCCTTAAGTGTATATTGATGATATTAATCTGGCTTTGGTTAGATTCGGAGCAGTCGGGATCCGATTTGAGAGGCAAAAGCTTCGCGGATTAGTATTTGGGCCGGTTTGAGGTAAGTAATGACTGTAAATTTTGTCCTTAGGGTATGAAACCCCGGACTTCGTATTTTCTCAATATTTTTGGAATGGCACACATGTTGGATGACTAGTGTGTGGCTTGCACTGATTGGGGATTTGGACTTGGTCCTTCCCGTGGAAACTATTGAGTTGCGTATTTACGTTTAAATCATATGTTAAATCGTGTTTTCGGACTATTGTTATATTTGGGCTGTAAGCTACGTTTGGGGCCTTGTGCCGACCTGTTTAGAGCCCTTGGGTGCTTTTACTGCTATTCCTCACGGTGTTGACTTATGATTTACACCCAGTCATGTTATGTTTAACTGATTTCGAAACTCAGCCTTATTTACACTATTTTGAGATATAAAATGATGTTTTGGGTCGAATACCCTGTTTTACTGACAGCCCGAGTGGCTTTTTAAGAGTTTCTGACTGAGTGAGGCCGAGGGCCTGATTGTGAGGATATGATATGCCATGAGGTGGCTTGATATTAGTGCTTGGGCTAAAGGAGCCCCTTCGGAGTCTGTACACACCCCCAGTGAGTGCAGGTACCTACTGAGTGCGAGTGCCGAGTGCCGAGTGACGAGTGATTGGGAGGTATGAGTGGCTGTGAGGTTGCCCGAGGGGCTGATTATGAGTGACTGTGAGGTATGCCCGAGGGGATGATTATGAGTGATGTTATGCCTGAGGGGCAATTTCTGATACATGTTTTGCCCGAGGGGCTACTTATGATTTTACCACTTTCACTCTGAACTTATGAAATATGTTTTTGCCCGAGAGGCTTTTTATGATTTTTCTCTCTTTTACACTAAACTTCTTGAAATATATGTCGAGACTGTTGGCAAGTATATGTATCCAAATGATTTTTACTGAAATCGGGTTTTAAGCGTGATAATTTAACATATACATTATTGGAAGGAAAGACTGTGCTTATTGTGAAATGATGATTTGACTTTATGTGTTTCTTTTTGCTCAGACCTGATTTATTTTCCTTACTAATGAGTTGGCGTACTCACATTACTCCTTGCACCTTGTGGTGCAGATCCAGGTGCTAGGGCAGAGTAAGTTGTGTATATGTTCCAGAGACTTCTCGGAGTTTATGCGAGGTAGCTGCACGCGTTCTCTGCGCTACTCTCTCCTGATTACTATTATATAGTTGTATATTTTCTGTAGATTCTCATGACCAGTGACTCCGGGATCTCGGGATTGTATGTAATATTCGGTGTAGCTTTATCTGTTTTAAAAATGTTTAAAAGAAACCTTTATGGGTTATCAGTTTAGTAATGATATAAATGGAAGATTATTTATGATTTGAGTGTGGATTTGGCTGGCCTAGTTCCACGATAGGCGCCATCACGATTGGCTTAGATTTGGGGTCGTGACAAGTTGGTACCAGATCGCTAGGTTACATAGGAATCACCGGTCATGAGCATGTTTAGTAGAGTTTTGCGGATCGGTACGGAGACGTATGTACTTATATTCGAGAGGCTGTAGAACCCTTAGAAAAATCTCACATTCTTGAATTCTTGTCGTGTGAATCCATTTTATTTAGCCAAAAGCATAACTCTTCTTCCATGTATTCGAACGACACGTGAGACCTTGGTATCAGCTATGCATCGACGGCTTGTGACTTCCATGGAGGAGATGTGATTTTAGCATGTTGATAATGGGCTAGTCTGGAGGACTTGAGGCTGGATTCATTCTGTGGCTTGACTGCTAAGATTTCGATTGTGTGAGCCGTGCATATGGGGACTTATATGTCTGTTGGTGTCCTTATTGACGGGACTTTGTGACTGGATGTCTATGTGGTGAGTGTGATTTTAGGGTGAGATGTGTTCATATTGTTTGATTGTGATAAAAAGGGGATGGGCTGGATATGTAGAAAGAACTATCGAGTGTTTGACTTCTGTCTGGAGTTAGCACATGACCTCGAGTCGTGAGTATATGGGAAGACCTCTTATGTTGTTCAATTGTGGAGTGAAGCGGATCCTTCTGTTGTGTTATGAGTTCCTGGTGATGTCTGTTGGGCTGGATAATGCTCCAGTAGCGCCCATGTATTTGATTAACGGTGTATTCCAGCCGTATTAGCACTCTTTTGTTATTGTATTCATTGATGGCACCCTGGCATATGCGCGTAGCCAGGGGTAGCATACTCAGTATTTGAGGACGGTATCATAGAGATTGATGAAGGAGAAGCTTTATGCAAAGTTCTCCAAGTGTGAATTTTTGGGCTTAGTTCAGTAGCATTCTTGGGACACGTGGTGTCCATTGAGGGTATCCATATGTTCAGACGAGTGTGGGTAGAGCTTCCAGAAGCTCAAGGTTTCTTTGACCATAGCTCCAGTGTTATTTCTGCCATCAGCTTCAGGTTCTTATACCGCTTATTATGATGTCTCGAGGATAGGCATTGGTTTGTTCAAATGTAGGAGGGTAAAGAGATTGCATAATAGCTATGATCTTCGGAAGTGTGTAGAGAGATATCATTTTGAGGCTAAGAAGGTAGGGCTATTTCCCACGGGGTGTCCTGAGGTTGTGTGATCCTTATGTTGTTTTGTAGCAAGTTCTCTTTTACCAGTAATTTATATATGTTGGTATTTGAGTCTAGGTAACATGTGGGAGTTGGCACGGCTGTTGCAATGGTGAATGCGAGGTTGGAGATGATTGGGGATGTTAAATGGTTTGAGTTATATATGAGCTTATGAAGGATTTAGTTGAATCTCACAATGGTATGGTGGCAGGGTTAGCGTATGGTCATTATGAGTAACTGCCTGTTTTGATCTATGGTTTTGATCCAAGTGGGGGAGTTTGCTAATGATAAGTTGGTTGCACGATTATGTGATGTGTTGGGTTCGGTTCGAGGTATACTGGTGAGTCAGTTATGATCTGCAGGTGTTGGATTCGAGAATGACTTGAATAAAGGAAATTTTGGATAGGGGTTGTGTTATGCTTTATGGGTGCATAAGAATCATAGAAGGCCTTGAGTTGTAATTGTAAGAGGTGTAGTGGGTTTAGTGTATGGAGTTGCTTTTTGCTTCCAGTGTATGGATTACTTCCTAGTATGTTGATGTGCAAACGGGTTCAGGTCGTTCTGTCTACTTGATCGTTGTAATAAGGATTTGTGTAGGGTGGATGACTCTCAAGAATGTATCTGACAAATTCAAGGTTAAATATAGCAATTGGGAATCTTCAAGGTGTGTTTTGGGCTAGAACTGAGATTTAGGTTGGAGGGTGCCAAGACGTGTGGCGTTTCTACATTATCATGGATTCTACATATCAGTATCAGGAAGGTGAAGGTAATGTCTTTAGATTCGCAGGAAGTTCTTCAGGGTAAGTATTTTGAATGTGGTACTTTTGGCGATATTTGAGATAATATTCAGCGGCTTACGAGCCTTAGACGGTATGGTGTTGTGCTTGGGTCTCGTGTGGTGAGTTTGGGTTGTGAATTGCGGTATATGGCAAGGAGTAGTACCAATTCACAGGTAAGTCAGAAGGAACTTGGATAAATAGTACAACTTAGTAGTAGGTCGGATCGGCATGGTAAGGGCTACAATTAGTTCTTTGGGTGTTCATGAGGTATTGAGTTCTTACAAGTGTTTCTTAGCAATGCTCTTGGGTTTTGGTGACCTGCGTCGCTTGGTTGAGTTAGAAGGATTCAGTCCTGACGGTTTGGTGTTGTACAAATGGGATTCGGATAGTTCCTGGTGGTTTCTACCACGGTTAGAGATGCATATTTTCTTCTGGCGTGAGGTGCAGGTGATGTATAGTGATTTTGCTTCTAAATGGGACCAAATGGAAAGTTCTTGGCTAGTTGGGTGCGTAGTTTCTTGTGGCTCGGAAGGGATTATGACGTTCTCATATTTATCATAGGATGGCATGGCGTGTGCGGTATGTTACGTAGAGACTGAGATTGCATGTGTGAGGTCTCAATTCAGTTCTGAAAGGAAGGTCGTAAATTCTTAGGCAGCGTTGGCAGTTTCAGATGACTAGGTAGATGATATCACTATTGGGTGGCTTGATAAGGGTATACATTTCAGAAAGGGCATGTGTGGAGTTGAGGGTGCTTCATTGGTAATGCGACGCTCTCTTGTTGAATTAGCGAAAGTTAGTTTTAGGCGATTTACGGTCGGCAACGAAAAATAGGCTATAGGGGTCGGAATGGAATTCCGAAAGTTGGAGCAGGTTCGTAGTGCTATTTTGGATATGTGTGCAAATTTTCATGTCAATCGGAAGTGTTTAGGATGGTTTCAGCATCTTTGGCAAAATTTAGAAATTTCTAAGCTCATAGGCTTGAATCCGAGGTGAATTTAGTGTTTTTATGTTATTTTGGGTGTTCTGAGGATGCGACTAAGTCCGGGTGATCACTTATGACTTGTTGGTATTTTGTTGGGGTCCCGAGGGGCTCGAGGTGATTTGGATAGCCATCGGGGGATTTAAAGTTGGAAATTGCAGCTGAAGCTGCTGGTGCTGGTGTAACCGTAATTGTGGATAGGGGACCGCAGGTGCGAGCCCGCAAAAGCGGACACAAGACTGCAGATGCGGATTTTGGTGGACAGGAGGGAGACCACAGATGCGGAGCTTGGGCCGCACCTGCGGAGTCACAAGTGCGGAAATTTGATCGCAGGTGCGGGATTGTGCACTTAATTTCGCAGGTTCGCACCTGGGACCGCAGGTGCGAGTATTTGGCCGCAAGTGCGGAAATCCCTGGGCAGGAAGTATACATAACTGCCTTCGCAAATTTTTGGCACTTTCATCACTTTTGGATGCGGGCTGAGGCATTTTGGGAGCAAATTGAAGAGGGATTTCAAGGCTCTTCTGTGGGGGTAAGTTTCTTGGACTAAAAACTCGATTGTATGTTGATATTTGACGGATTATGCTTGGAATTAGAGGAATTTAATGGCATAAATTGGGAGGTTTAGGGCTTGGGAAATTGAGGCTTATAATTAAGGAATTTAGGGGTCAATTGTGGTCGGATTTGAATGCATTTTATATGTATATACTCGGGAAAGGATAAGGATTCTTGTGATGCGATTTTTATAAAATTTCGAGACATGGGCCCGAGGGTCGGATTTGGTAATTTTGAGAATTTTGCCTAATTTTGATAGTTTTCGAGTGGGCCTTGTTCCTTTAGAGAATATTGATGATATTAATCTGGTTTTGGCTAGATTCAGAGTAGTCGGGAGCCGATTCGAGAGGAAAAAGCATCGCGAATTAGTATTTGGGCCGGTTTGAGGTAAGCAATGACTGTAAATGTTGTCTTGAGGGTATGAAACCCCGGACTTCGAATATTCTCACTATTTTTGGAATGGTGCATGTTACGACTCAAATCCTAACCCAGGTCGCGATGGCGCTCAACACCGTAGTCAGGCAAGCCACCATCAATCTACTGGTGAGTTTCTTTTAATTTACCAATACATTTCAAACACTTACTTGGTTTAGATTTTAGACATTGGGAAAAATGAATAACTTAGACAATCTTACGCAGAATTTTTCATAAAAGTCATAATTTTATATTTACATCTCAAAAATAATGTCTACTAATGTGTGTGCCAGGAACTAGTGTCACAAGTCTACAAGCATACTAGTAGTGTAAAAACAAAAGAAGTAATAGACTGCCCTACTGTCCGAAAAAGAATAGACAGAAATAACAAAAGAACGCTCCATAGTGCTACTGAGGGTCGTCAAGAGAGCAGCTCACCGTGGACTCTAGATCAGGTATATATCAGGGACGATCTCTGGGCCGATACCCAGATGCACCCGCCTCAGAACCTGTACAATTAAGTACATAGTGTAGCATGAGTACATAAACAATATGTACCCAGTAAGTATCCAGTCTAATCTCGAAGAAGTAGTGACGAGAGGTCGACGTGACACTTACTAGGGTCAAAATAATATGTTTTAAATGTAAGGCTAAGCAGGGATGGCAATCATGAATATTAATGAAGACAAGAACATCAAATATCCTTTACAATTACCTTTACCTGTCAAGTTCTCTAGCATACAAATTACCTAGTTTTCATTTTTCATGGTATTTAATAGATACATAATCACAGAACACCCAACATCTAACAAACACATAACATGCCATGAACGTACGACTGACACAACGCGAAAATAAATTTGCACTGCCGAAGGGTCAAACGGCTCGAACCATAGATGTATCTATTACACCGCTCATGAATCGAACATGCGATGCGGTTGACATAATAGTAGGGCTACCCCGCTCGCGAACCACACATGTGATGCGGGTTCTCGTATATATACACATAATTAATAGGAAATCAAGAAATTCAGTAGAGAATATACATACATAGAAGGTTTCAATAATATAAATTTCAGAATGTAACCTCTTAGATGTTCACTTAATAATTCAAGGATATTAGGCAACCTAAATTAACATTTAAGATTATAGTTACGACACATAAAGCATGCTTGTGAATCCTAAACTCCACGACATAACATAATAGTAGCTACGCACGGACTCTCGTCACTTCGTGCGTGCGTAGCCCCCACAAATAAAGACATGCAATTATTTATATTCACCTATGGGAACGATTCCCTCTTACGAGGTTAGAAGGAGACTTAACTTGTGTCAAGCCTACCTTCCGGGTCAAGAACACGCTCGAAACTCCAAATTCGTTGCCCAAGAACTCGAAGCTAGCCAGACATCACCTTAACAAGTCAATCTATGCTCAAAAGTTATAATTCTCCTACTTAAATGGTCATTTCAACCCAAATTGGAAAATCCTAAAATACACCCCCGGACCCACATACTCGGATTCCAGAAATTTTCGGAGGAAATACTTACCCATATCCTAGGGATCAATATTATATGATTTTTGTATGATTTCGTAACAAATTACTTGGTAAATTCTTGTTTTTATCAAAACCCTAGGTTTCGCTCTAAACCCAGCAGTCTTTTAAGGTTGGTTTTTTCCTCGCGCGATGCCTGAATGGCATCCGGGCCCACCCGAGACCCCGTCCAAAATATATCAACAAGTCATAAATCATAATATAGACTCGCTCGAGCCTTCGGAATGTCCGAAATAATGCTAAATCTAAAAATCATACCCAAAAACCTATTGGATCAAACTTAAGAACTTTGAGTTCTTGAATTCACTTTCAACACGCCGAAACGTACCTATACTACTCAAAATGACACCAAATTTTGCAAGCAAGTCATAAATGACATAACGGAACTTTTCCCAGTCTCAAATTTTCGTTTGGACCTTGATAACATAAAAACACGTTCCAAACCTCAATTTGAACTTAAGGAGATTCTTATTTCACTATTTGGCGTTGAAACACTCCTGGTCATCCAAAACCCATTTCGAACACACACCCAAGTCCGAAATCATCATACGAACCTACCAATACATTCGAATCTCGATTCCGAGGTCGTTTACCAAAAATGTTGACCAAAGTCAAACTTGGCCTTTAAGGCTAACCTTAAGGAACTAAGTGTTCCTATACCACTCCAAACTTCTCCAAACCTCGAACCACCCGTCCTCGCAAGTTATAAATCAGTAAAAGCAACTACATGAAGTCTCATTTAGGGGCACGGGGTCCTAGAACACAAAATGACCGGTCAGGTCGTTACATTCTCCACCTCTTAAACAAGCGTTTGTCCTCGAACGGTCTAGAATCATACCTGGAGTGCTGAATAAGTGTGGATATCTGCTCCGCATGTCCTCCTTGGACTCCCAAGTCGCCTCCTCGACTGGTTGGCCCCTCCACTGGACCTCTATGGTGGAAACCCTTTTGGACCTCAACTGGCGATCCTGCCTGTCAATGATAGCAACTAGCTCCTTATCGTAACCCAACCTCTCATCTAGCTGAATGGTGCTTAAATAAACCACGTGAGAGATGTCGGCGTGGCATCTCCGGAGCATGGACATATGAAAGACCGGATGAACCCCTGATAAACTGGTAGGTAGAGCAAGCTCGTTAGTGACCTCCCCAACTCGTCTCAACACCTCAAATGGGCCTATAAACCTTGGGCTCATCTTGCCCTTCTTCCCAAACCACATAATACCCTTCATCGGCGAGACCTTCAACAGAACCTTCTCGCCCTCCATAAATGATACATCGCGCGCCTTCTGATCCGTGTAACTCTTTTGTCTGGACTGTGTTGTGCGAAGTCTCTCCTGAATCAACTTCACCTTCTCCAAAGCATCCTTCACCAGATCGGTGCCATATAGCTTAGCCTCGCCAGGATCAAACCACCCGATGGGAAAACGACATCGCCGACCATACAAGGTCTCAAATGGAGCCATATCGATATTGGACTGATAACTGTTATTATAAGCAAACTCGGCCAAAGGAATGAACTGGTCCCACTTCCCTCCAAAGTCAATCACACATGCCCTGAGCATATCCTCCAATATTTGAACAGTCCGCTCCGACTGCCCGTCGGTCTGAGGGTGGAATGTTGTGTTGAGCTCTACCCGGGTGCCTAACTCACTCTATACGGCTCTCCAGAAGTGCGAGGTGAACTGAGGACCTCGATATGATATAATGGACACAGGCACACCGTGAAACCGAACTATCTCCCGAATGTAGATCTGGGCCAGCCTCTCTGAAGTATAAGTAGTAGCTACTGGAATGAAATGTGCCGACTTGGTAAACCTGTCCACAATAACCCAAACCGCATCAACCTTCCGCAAAGTCTGAGGCAATCCAACTACGAAGTCCATAGTGATGCGCTCCCATTTCCACTCAGATATAGGCATCTGCTGAAGTAGGCCTCCTGGCCTCTAGTGCTCATACTTAACCTTCTGGCAATTTAAAACCTAGCCACATACTCCACTATGTCTTTCTTCATCTCCCTCCACCAGAAATGCTGCCTCAAGTCACGATACATCTTCGTAGAACCAGGATGAATAAAATATCATGAACTATGAGCCTCCTCTAGAATCCTCTCCCTCAGGCCATCAACATTGGGGACACATAAGCGACCCTGAAGTCTCAGAACACCATCCTCGCCAATAGAAACCTCCTTGGCACCACCCTGTACCATTGTCTCCCGGAGAGCCACCAAGTGCAGATCATCATACTGTCGAGTCTTGATCTCCCCCAATAATGAAGACTGAGCCACCACACATGTGAGAACTCGGCTAGGCTCTGAAAGTTCCAACCTCACCAGGAGACTAGCCAAGGATTGAATGTCCAAAGCTAGAGGTCTCTCCTCTGCTGAAATGAAAGCCAAACTACCCATACTCTCCGCCTTCCTGCTTATGGCATCTGCAACCACGTTCGCCTTGCCCGGATGATAAAGAATGGTGATGTCATAATCCTTCAGCAACTCAAGCCACCTACGTTGCCTTAAATTAGGATCCCTCTGCTTGAACAAGTGCTGCAAGCTGCGGTGGTCCGTATAAACCTCACAAGGCACCCCATACAAGTAGTGTCTCCAAATCTTAAGAGCATGAACAATCGCCTCCAACTCCAAGTCGTGCACAGGGTAATTTTTCTCATGAACTTTCAGCTGACGTGAAGCATATGCAATAACTCTCCCCTCCTTCATTAACAAACATCCCAAACCAACGCGTGAGGCATCGCAATAAACTATATACATCCCTGAGCCGGAAGGCAACACTAGAATTGGTGCTGAGGTCAATGCTGTCTTGAGCTTCTAAAAGCTCTGCTCACACTCGACGGACCATCGAAATGGGGCATTCTTCTGGGTTAATCTAGTCATAGGGGCTGCAATCGATAAAAACCCTCCACAAATCGGCGATAATAACCTGCCAGACCCAAGAAGCTCCTAATCTCTGTAGCTGAAGTAAGGCGTGGCCAACTCTGAACTGCCTCAATCTTCTTAGGATCCACCTTGATACCGTCTCCGGATACCACATGTCCCAAGAATGCCACAAAATCCAACCAAAACTCACACTTGGAGAACTTAGCGTATAGTTTTTGTTCTCGCAAGGTCTGGAGCACAACTCTCAAATGCTGCTCGTGCTCTCCCAGGCTACGTGAGTAAATCAAAATGTCATCAATGAAGACGATGACAAAAGAATCAATATAAGGCCTGAACACTCTGTTCATCAAATCCATAAATGTCGCGGGAGAATTAGTCAGGCCAAAGGACATTACTAGGAACTCATAATGACCATATCTCGTACGAAAGGCAGTCTTCGGAACATCCGAGTCCCGAATATTCAACTGATGGTACCCTGATCTCAGGTCAATCTTAGAAAACACCCGAGCACCCTGCAACTGGTCAAACAAATCATCAATATGCGGCAATGGGTACTTGTTCTTGATGGAGACCTTGTTCAACTGGCGGTAGTCAATACACATCCGCATAGTCCCATCCTTCTTCTTCACAAATAACACTGGAGCACCCAAGGCGATACGCCCGGTCTGATAAACCCCTTAGCCAATAACTCCTCAAGCTATTCTTTCAATTCCTTCGGAGCCATACGGTATGGGGGAATAGATATAGGCTGGGTGCCTGGAGCTAAGTCAATGCAGAAACCAATGTCACGATTCGGTGGCATGCCTGGAAGGTCTGAAGGGAATACATCAGCAAACTCTCGAACTACCGGCACTGAATCAATCATCGGGTAGTCAGCGGTGGTGTCCCTTACATAAGAAATATAATACAAACAACCCTTCTCGACCATACGTCGAGCCTTCAGGAAAGAAATAAACCGACTAGCCGCACTAACTGAGGAACCTCTCCACTCCAATCTCGGCAACTCGGCCATGGCTAGGGTAATAGTCTTGGCATGGAAATATAGAATGGAATGATAGGGAGATAGCCAATCCATGCCCAGGATGACCTCAAAATCAATCATATCAAGCAACATGAGGTCCGCTCTGGTCTCAAACCCACATAATGTAACCACACAGGATCGATATATCCGGTCCACCACCACAGAATCGCCCACGGGAGTGGACACATAAACAGGAGTACCCAAATACTCACGAGGAATATCTAAGAAATGAGCAAACAGGCCGATACATAAGAATAAGTAGACCCTGGATCAAATAATACTGATGCATCTCTACCGCATACTGAAATAATACCTGTGATCACGACATCTGAGGCCACTGCATCCGATCTGGCCGAAATAGCATAGAATTTAGCTCGAGCGCTGGATGACTAACCTCCTCCTGAATGGACAGGAGCGGGCTGGGCTCCCCCTGCCTGGCCTCCACCTCTAGGACGACCTCTACCAACCTGTCCTCCACCTCTAGGTAGCCGGACCGCCGGTGCTGAACTCATAGGCTGGAAACTATGCTGCACTGCCTTGCCCCGAAGCCTGGGACAAGTCCTCTTAATATGACCTGGATCCCCGCACTCATAACAACCTCTCGGAACCATAGCATGCTGCCCTGAAGGACCCTGAATAGCTGAAGGACGGTATGAACTTTATGGCATAGCACTGAAATAAGGGCTAGAAGACCCCTGATGACAAGAATACCCGCCGGAGGAACCCTGAATGGCTGGTGGGCGATAAGAACTCTCCGACATAGTGCTGAAATAAGGCCTCGTGGGAGCACCTCAAGAAGGTGGTGGCGGTGCTGAATATGGGGCCCTACTGGGCTAGCCCCTACCGAACTGACCTCTGCCTCTGGCTAGAGCACCTCCGAAATCCCTAGAAAATCTAGCTCTCTTATCCTATTGTCCCTTCTCTCTGCCCCTCGATCGATAACCCTCAATCCTACGAGCAATCTCTACAACAAGCTGATAAGGAGTCCCCATCTCCACCTCTCGGGCCATGTTGGCCCTAATACCTGAGTGTAACCCAGCTACAAATCTCCGTACTCTCTCTGCGTCAGTAGGAAGTATCATGAGTGCATGACGAGACAACTTAGAAAACCTAGCCTCGTAGTCGGTCACTGACATCTGACCCTGCTCCAACTGCTCAAACTGATACCGCAGCTCTTCCCTCTCAGAGGGTGGAATATATCTGTCCAGGAATAACTGAGTGAACTGCTCCCAAGTGAGGGGAAGAGAATCTGCCAGTCTCCCAAGAATGTAGGACTGCCACCATCTGCGGGCCTTGCCCTCTAGCTGAAAAGTAGTGAAGTCAACTCTATGGGACTCCAGTATCCTCATGTTGTGCAATCTGTCCCTGCACCTATCAATAAAGTCCTGGGCATCCACATGACACTCACCTCCAAAGACAGGAGGGTTCAGTCTGGTCCATTTTTCTAATAACTTCTACGGATCACCGTCAGCTGGTCTAGGCTCAGGTGTTGCTGCTGCTACTGGCTGAACCCCGCCTACAGGCAGTGTACCCGAGGTCTGATAGACTGCTGCTGCATGTCCAGCGGTCTGGGTAGTAGGGGTATATGTCCCCCCTCCCGCCTGAGATGTGGCCGGATCCGCTAGAAATAAACCAGCATAAATCATGGTGTCCATGAACCGCATCATATGGCCCATGACCTCCTGGAATCCTGGCGCCGTCATAAAGTCAAACAGGGCAGGATCTGTTGGGGGAACCTCGCCCTGCTCCTCAGTAATGGGATCCTCTACTGGATCCGCTGGTGGTGCAACTAGAACAGCTCTAGGACGCCCTGGTCCCCTACCTCGGTCTGGTTCCCTCCCCCAACCTCTGCCACGGCCTCGGATGACGGGGGTAGTGGCCCCTCCCAGATCTGGAACGTCGGTTGCGCGTGTCCTCACCATCTGTGAGAGAATAGAAGAGTGAGATTTATTATACCATCAACTACACGATAGAAGATGAATAAAGAGAGGTTTCCTAACATCCTATAGCCTCCTAAAGATAAATACAGACGTCTCCGAAACGAACCGCAAGACTCTATTGGGTTTTCCCGTAAATTTTGTGACCTATGTGAACCTAGAGCTCTGATACCATATTGTCACGACCCGAATCCTAACCCAGGTCACGATGGCACCTAACACCGTAGTCAGCAAGCCAACATCAATCTACTGGTGAGTTTCTGTTAATTTACCAAAACATTTCCAACACTTACTTGGTTTAGATTTTAGACATTGGGAAAAAACGTATAACTTAGACAATCTTACGCAAAAAGAGTCATAAAAGTCATAATTTAATATTTATATCCCAAAAATAATGTCTACTAATGTGTGTTCCAGGAACTAGTGTCACAAGTCTACGGGCATACTAGTAGAGTAAAAACAAAAGAAGTAATAGGCTGCCCTACTGTCTGAAAAGTAATAGACAGAATTAACAAAAGAAGGTTCCATAATGCTGCTGAGGGTCGTCAAGAGGAGACGCTCACCGTGGAGTCTAGACCAGGTATATATCAGTGACGAACTCCGGGCTGATACCCAGATGCACCCGCCTCAGAACCTGTACAATTAAGTACAGAATGTAGCATGATTATATAAACAATATGTACCTAGTAAGTATCCAGTCTAATCTCGAAGAAGTAGTGACGAGAGATCGACTTGACACTTACGAGGGTCAAAATAATATGTTTTAAATGTAAGGCTAAGCAGGGATGGCAATCATGAATAATAATGAAGACAGGAACATCAAATATCCTTTACAATTACCTTTACATGTCAAGTTCTCTAGCATACAAATTACCTATTTTTCATTTTTCATGGTATTTAACAGATACATAATCATCGAACAACCAACATCTAACAAACAATAACATGCCATGAAAGTACGGCTGACACAACGCAAAAATAAATGTGCACTGTCGAAGGGTCGAACGGCTCGAACCATAGATACATCTATTACACCGCTTATGAATCGAACATGCGATGTGGCTGACATAATAGTAGGGCTACCCCGCTCGCGAATCATACATGTGATGCGGTTTCCTGTATATATACACATAATTAACAGGAAATCAAGAAATTTAGTAGAGAATATCTTACAGAGAAGGTTTCAATAATATAAATTTCAGAATGTAACCTCCTAGATGTTCACTTAATAATTCAAGGATATTAGTCAACCTAATTAACATTTAAGATTATAGTTACGGCACATAAAGCATGCTTGTGAATCCTAAACTCCCTGGCATAACATAATAGTAGCTACGCACAGACTCTCTTTACTTCGTGCGTGCGTAGCTCCCACAAATAAAGACATGCAATTATTTATATTCACCTATGGGGATGATTCCCTCTTACGAGGTTAGAAAGGGGACTTACCTTGTGTCAAGCCTACTTTCTGGGTCAAGAACGCGCCCGAAACTCCAAATTCGTCGCTCAAGAACTCGAAGCTAGCCAAACATCACATTAACAAGTCAATCTATGCTCAAAAGTCCATAATTCTCCTACTTAAATGGTCATTTCAACCCAAATTGAAAATTCCTAAAATACACCCCCCCCCCCTCCCCGGCCCATATGCTCGGATTCCGGAAATTTTTGGAGGAAATACTTACCTATAGCCTAAGGATCAATATTATATGGTTTTTGTATGATTTCATAACAAATTTCTTGGTAAATTCTTGTTTTTATCAAACCCTAGGTTTCGCTCTAAATCCATGATTTCTATTAATTTAAGGTGTTAATCTACCTAAGAATTCAAGTATTAAACTCATTTCATGGTAGGAATTACATACCTTACAATTTCTAGGTCGAATCCCTCCTTCACCAGCTCTCCAAATCGTCCAAAATGATGAAAAGTGGTTTAAAATGGCTAAGTCTCGCATTTAAAATGACCTCACTGACTACAGATTTTTCGCACCTATGACTCGAGGACCGCACCTTGCGGTCTCTCTTCTGCGAGAAGAATCCCGCATCTGCGTAAAAGAGGGAGGGGGTCAGTGGTCGCATCTGTGGAGCAGAGACCGCACCTGCGGCTCCGCTTCTGCGGAAAAAGATTCGCACCTGCGGAACTAGGCAACATCCTGGATTCGCACCTGCGAGGCTGGGACCACAGAAGCGGTCTCGCACCTGCGGCTATACCTCCGCAGGTGCGGTCGCACTAGATCTGGTGCACCAGCAATCTTTTAAGGCTGGTTTTTGCCTCGCACGATGATCGAATGGCATCCGGGCCCACCCGAGACCCCGTCCAAAATATATCAACAAGTCCTAAATCATAATACGGACTCGCTCGAGCCTTCGGAACGTCCGAAACAACACTAAATCTAAAAATCATACCCCAAAACCTATTGGATCAAACTTAAGAACTTTAAGTTCTTGAATTCACTTTCAACACACTGAAACGTACCTATACTACTCGGAATGACACCAAATTTTGCGAGCAAGTCATAAATGACATAACAGAACTATTCCCAATTTTGGAATTCTGTTTGGTCCTTGATAACACAAAAACACGTTCCAAACCTCAATTTGAACTTAAGGAGATTCTTATTTCACTATTTGGCGCCGAAACGCTCCCAGGTCATCCAAAACCCGTTCTGAACACACGCCCAAGTCTGAAATCATCATACAAAACTACCGGAACCTTCGAATCTCGATTCCGAGGTCGTTTACCAAAAATGTTGACCAAAGTCAAACGTGGTCTTTAAGGCCAACCTTAAGGAACTAAGTGTTCCTATACCACTCCAAACTCCTCCAAACCTCGAACCACCCATCCCTGCAAGTCATAAATCAGTAAAAGCAACTACGGGAAGTCTTATTTAGGGGCACAGGGTCCTAAAACACAAAATGACCGGTCGGGTCGTTACAGCGCACATGCTGGATGACGAGTGTGTGGCGTGCACTGATTGGGGATTTGGACTTGGTCCTTCCCCTGGCAACTATTGAGTTGCGTATTTACTTATAAATCATATGTTAAATTGTGTTTTTAAACTATTGTTATATTTGGGTTGTAAGCCATGTTTGGGGCCTTGTGTTGACCAGTTTAGACCCCTTGGGGGCTTTTACTACTATTCTTCATTGTGTTGACTTGTGATTTACACTCAATCATGTTATGTTTAACTGATTTTGAAACTCAGCCTTATTTACACTATTTTGAGATATAAATTGATGTTTTGGGTCGAGTACCCCGTTTTACTGACAACCCGAGTGGCTTTTTGAGAGTTTCTGACTGAGTGAGGACGAGGGCCTGATTGTGAGGATATGATATGCCACGAGGTGGCTTGATATTAGCGTTTGGGCTGAAGGAGACCCTCCGGAGTCTGTACACACCCCCCCAGTTAGCACAGGTACCTAGTGAGTGCGAGTGCCGAGTGACGGGTGATTGGGAGGTATGTGTGGCTGTGAGGTTGCCCGAGGGGCTGATTATGAGTGACTGTGAGGTATGCCCGAGGGGCTGATTCTGAGTGATGTTGCACCCAAGGGGAAGTTTCTGATACATGTTTTTCCCGAGGGGCTACTTATGATTTTACCACTTTCACTCTGAACTTATGAAATATGTTTTTGCCCGAGAGGCTTTTTATGATTTTTATCATTTTTACACTAAACTTCTTGAAAGTATGTTGAAACTGTTGGCAAGTATATTTCCAAATGATTTTTACTGAAATCGGCTTTTAAGTGTGGTGATCTAACGTATAAACTGTTGGAAAGAAAGACTGTGCTTATTGTGAAATGATTATTTGACTTTATGTGTTCCTTATTGCTCAGACCTGATTTATTTTCATTACTACTGAGGCGTACCCACATTACTCCCTGCACCTTGTGTGCAGATCCAGGTGCTAGGGCAGAGTAAACTGTGTATATGTTCCAGAGACTTCTCGGAGTTTTTGCGAGGTAGTTGCACGCGTCCGCAGCCCTTCTCTCTCCTGCTTACTATTATAGAGTTGTATATTTTATGTAGATGCTCATGACCAGTTACTCCAGGATCTCGGGATTGTATGTCATATTCGGTGTACCTTTATCTGTTTTAAAAATATTTAAAAAAATCCTTTATGGGTTATCAGTTTAGTAATGATATAAATGGAAGATTATTTACGATTTGAGTGTGGATTTGGCTGGCCTAGTTTCACGATAAGCGCCATCACAACTGATTTAGATTTGTGGTCGTGACAAATGGTAAGGATAAATTATGCCGAATAGTATAATAGAGATTAAATAGATAATATCTGAAAATAAAAGACTAAAAATTTGGACCTTTTGCCTAAAAGAAATGAGAAAAAAGGGAATACACGTGAGTAAATTCTGTATCAGACAGAGAAGATGCCTTTGGAGAAGGTCATAAAGGTTTAACGCAACATTAAAATATTATCATATTTAGAATTCTTTTGAAACACCCCCTCGTGGTGGTGGAAGAAAGAAACAAAGAAATACCAGAGACCACACGTTTAGGATTGTAGATAAATATTTGCAAAAAGACAACACTATAAAATACTTCTTCCACGTCTCTAAGGTACAATTTTAACAAAAGATTTAGTTCTACGCACCAATCGGGTAAAAATATTTATAGATAGATTACTTATAAGGGGACTACTAGTAAATAATTACAATAAGTATAATTGGTAACCTAATAAAAATTTTAACTTACTACCATAGGTAACACCTACATTGATAGTCATTCATGTTGGGATCGAATTACAAGGCGTCATGCTGAAACTAGTAAAGTAAATTTTGAACGATGATAAATCAGACAACAAAAAAAGCATATTAAAAGAGGTATGATAGTTTAATATGATTTGGTCAATTGATTTACACTAGATAAAATTGTAATTTAAGTTGTCCTCCTAATATTTAAGAATAAAAAAATATTTATTTGTCATTTATGCTAATTTTCCCTTAAGTTAGAACTTTCAAATCATCTCGAATTTTATTTGTTAATCTTTCCTTATTAGATTGTATTACAATTTTATTTGCAATAGGAAGACGTGATTTTAATATTATAAAGACTTGTGTTACAAAAGGAAAAAACAATACTAGATTTTTACCACGGCTAAACTCCATCTCATTTTTAGGATTTCTAATTAAAACGCTAAAATAAACAAAAGAGAAGATAATCAAGTACACTACTAAATTGATTAATTTCTATAACACACAACAACTTACATATCTATCTATATCTATCTATCTATCTATCTATCTATCTTATATTAAAAGCAAAGGTCTTTAATGAAATGTCTTCGCTTTTTTTACTATTTAAAATTAAATTTCATATCAAATAAAATCATAATTTAGTTATTTTTTATAATATATAGTACTTTGAAATCAAGTAATTTGGTTATTATAACTATCCTATTTAAATTATGTAGGAACTCCTAATATTTAAGACTTTAATATAAATATTAAAGGAAGTCTGGTGCACTAAACTCTCGCTATGTGCGGGGCCGAGGTAAGAGCCAGGCCACAAGAATTTATTGTCTTTTGCTTACTTGTTTGGGAGAAATAACAATACTACATTCTCTTTAACATAAATATTGTTTGGGAGAAATAACAGTATTACATTGTCGTTTGTTTATATTTGTTACGCCAATTTCTATATGTAATATGTTTGAACTTATAATTATACGATATTCTTACTATTACATTGAGATGTATGTACTTACTTAACTATATTTTTAATAATTAAATGCAATTTTTAAATATTATGCGAAAACAACGATGTAGAGAAAAAGAAATATTATTCTAGTTTAAAAAAATATTTCTATATCATTGTAAAGGCACGAATCCTGAAGATTAAAATAAATAAATTATTTTAATCAATTTTTATTCAATAACTCAAATATATTATTTCATAATATTTACGTAATTCTTTAAATTATATACTTATTGATATAGGTACACGCGCAAAGCGCGTTTTCTAAGACTAGTATTTATATTAAAAGTACGAAAGCCTTTAGTGAAATGTCATTCGTCTTTTTTACCCTTTAGAAATAGAGTTTACATTGGAGAAAATAGTAATTTAGTTATTTTCCTAATATATAGAAATACTCATTTAATTATTTTCCTAATATATAGGAATACTCATTTAATTATTTTCCTTATATGTAGGAATACTCATTTAATTATTTTCCTAATATTTAGAACTACAAAATCAACTAAATTTTATATATTACATTCTTCCTTATTTGGATTACGTAGAAAAATTTAATATTTAGAACTTCAAAAATATAACATTTTATTTTATATAAATTTTTAAACTTAAATTATATATAAATGGCAAGAAAAGGAAAGAATTAAAAATACTAACCAAATAGGACGTAACCACTTGGTATTTAGAAGTTTATTCCTTGGAACAAATACCAAAAAATCAATCAAGAAAGAAAGAGGACGTATGACATTCTGGGAAGATAACAAAGTAATTTTTTTATGTTTTGATTTAGGTGAAACTCTTTTACATAGTAAAATATTTTAAAATATACAAAACTATTTCACCTCGTTTGATTTTTTTACAATTTGACTAAAGAATTTTTATTCGATATTATTATTTATTATTTAAAATTTGGTATGAGCTAATATTAAGAATTTAAAGTAATAAAATATAATTATCTTTTATTTCTGAAAATAAATAATTAAGTATTTGGAATAGCTAATTAGGAAAAAAAATTATTATTTTTCAAATTCATCATACAAAAAACTATCTTCAGGTTGGCAAAAATCTTGGCTTAAGTAGATATATTTCAATAAAAAAAACCATTGATGATGAAAGAAATTAGAAAGTAAAGTCGAACCAATAATAATATAGTATTAAAAATTAACTTGATTAAAATTAAAAATAGAAGAAATAATAATGAAATATAAGTATTCAAAATAAGTTGACATTTATTATTATATTTTATTTTTCATCTATCCCAATAAAAGGCCCTCTAAAGTTTTCTTATACGTAATAAATTATTGGTTGATTTTAGACTTTACATCGTTACTTAATTATTTATTTTTTTCTTATAAACTATATGGCCTAGCCGTTCATTCCAATATCTCTAAAAGAAAGATATACTTTTTTAATTAGTGTTAATTTGATGATTGTTTGAAGAATTATAATAAAAATATATAACGATTTTGATCATGTTAGATTTAAAATTATGTCATAAAAATGAATACAATATTTGTAAGGTTACCCCAAAGGATATGACCTTTAAATTAATATAAAATATATGTGCTCAATTATTTTATGTGTGAATCAGTTTCTTCTAAAAAGTATATGAAAGAACCTTTTTATTCCAAATCTCTAAAAAATATATTTAATTATTTTTACTAATGGCCTTTTGAAGAATCATAATAAAAATATATAATAAATATTAAAATTTAATTACCAAAAATAGATATATCAACCGTTTTAGTTTCAATATAATGTTACAAGAATTATTACAATTTTCGTAAGATTTTTCCAAAAGATATGCACTTCAAATTAAGAAGAAATACGTGTTCCCCAATCGAAATGTACATCGATCATTTTACCTTTTAAAAATAAATTTTAGAATTGTTATAAAACTAATTATTTTCAAATATAACGACAAATGGAGTTAATCAATATTTGAATGATTTAAATACTAATTCCACTTGAATAATGATACGTCGTATACTCTTTCAAGTATAATTCTGAGTCATTCTCCGATGTATTTTACTAGCTTATTGTAGTATTCTTTTTGAATATCTTTTATCATTTTCAGAGCACTTTGATTTTGTGTTCATCTGAAATTCATGTATTATTAGTTGTTTGCTATATGTGTGAAGTTCTATCCACTATTTATGTTTTCAATGACTATGTGTACTACTGAAACTGAAAAGGAAGCATGTTAATGTAACGACCCGGTCGGTCGTTCCGTAGAATTTACATTATTATTGTTGGTATTGCATTGTCACGGGTTGGTTATGTTGGTTAGGATGTGTTAGAGTCGGTTGGCTCGGGTTCAGAATGGCTGTAGTGAGAATTGAAACATTTAGTCTTTAAAAATAGTTTTATAGTTGGAAAAGTCAACTGAGAGTTGACTTATTAGTAAACGACCTCGGAATGCGGATTTTATGACTCGGATAGCTTCGTTAGGTGATTTGGGACTTAAGAGTGTATTCAGAATAATTTTGTGATGTCCGATGTAGAATTAGGCTTGAATTGGTGAAAGTTGGAGATTTAGAAGTTCTTAGGCTTGAATTCGACGTAGATCTGGTGTTTTGGTGTTGTTTTGGGTGTTCTGAAAGTTCAACTGAGTTCAAGTTATGTAATGGGACTTGTTAGTATGTTCATACGGGGTCCCGAGGAGCTCGGGTGAGTTTTGGATAGGTTTGGGCTGCGTTGTGCTTGTTTTTCTTATGCTTCGACGTCGTTTCTTCAAGCATAAATGATATCATATTGAACAAATGAGCTCCTATCACTGTTTTGAATGAAGTTTTATATCCATATCAGAATTACGGACCCGTAGCAAAAAGAATCGTTGAATTTGGAAATCGTATGAGGATTTTATAGTCATTTTACCAAGGTTGCCAGATTTTTCAGGTTAATTATAAAATTGCCCCTGACGGCGTATAAAAAACCTGCACTATTTGCAAATCTTAAAACCTACATATCTCCTTCATTATAAAGTCAAATTGAGTGATTCAAAAGCCTAAATTGATTAGAATTTTACAAGGAATCCATTGGGAGCAGTAAAACGCGTGAACAGTATATATAAAATGAGCAGTCCGAGTTTTCTTCTAATTTTTGAACGGGAAGAAGCTTTTGAGGTGATTTTTAAGAGAGAAAATTATTGTTCTTCATAGAGGTAACTGTTTTGATCATTAAAACTCATTTATGGGTGATTATAGAACATAATATCAACATTTAATTCATGAAAATCAGTAGAAAAAGGTGGGTTTAGGGCTTGAGATTTATGAGACCTTTAGGGGTTGATTTGAGGGGTCAAACGAACTCCAATTCTAGTGTTCTCTATATGTACGGACTCGTGAGATGATGAAGAAAAGTTTTATATAAAAATTTCTGAGTTTTGGGATGCGGGCTCGGGGTTCGAATTTTGACCAATTTCGGGGTTTTAAGCTAAATTTTATATCTTTCGATTGGAATTCGTTCCTTAAGTATAAATTGATGATAAAAATCTGAACTTGGTCGATTTGGAGCCTTCGGAAGTTGATACGAGAGGCAAAGCGTGTTGCGGAATAGTTTTCGGGCTAGTTTTGAGGTAAGTAATGTCTTTAACTCCTGTCCTGAGGGTATGAAACCTCGGACTATGCACCCTTTCACGGGTTTTGAAATGAGAAGGTTGGAACTTTGGAAATATCTTCCTTATTTAGGCGACTATTGAGTTGCTAAACCGACTTTTAAGCCTATGCTTAATTAGTATTATTTTATTATGATATGGTTTGGGCTGTAAGCCGTGTTTGGGGCATAGTGCTGATCTGTTTTCCCCTTGGGGGTTGTCTTTACTATATTTTCCTCACTGATATGTTATAATTTTTCATTCAGTCTTTTCCTGATAAATTTTTTTGACACTCAGAGTATTTTGATACTATTTATTGAAAAATGAAACACTGTTTTGGGTCGAGAACTCGGTATGTTTATGGCCTGAAGGGAAAATTGAGAGTGTCTGACTGAGTGAGGTGGTGGGCCTATATTGTGACGATGCTATGATATGAGTGAGACTGCGGGCCTATATTGTGAGTGATTTATGCCATGATGTGGCTTGTTATAGCGCTTGGGTTGTAGGAGCCCCTCCGGAGTCTGTACACACCCCTAGTGAGCGCAGGTACCTAATGAGTGATGCCCGCGGGGCTTATGTTGAGTGATTGCGAGGATGCCTGATGGGCTGATACTGAGTGACTGTGAGGATGCCTGATGGGCTGATATTGAGTGATGGTGAAGATTCTTGATGGGTTGATACTGAGTGACTGTGAGGATGTCTAATAGGTTGATATTGACTGATGGTGAGGATGCCTGAGGGCAATGGTTACGATAAATGATTTTAGCCCGAGGGGCAGTTTTATGAAAAACATTTACTGAGTTTTCGAACTATGATTTACTTCGTTTTCAAACTGGTTTTTACGGAGAATTTTACTGAGATATACTGATATTACACTTGTTTCAAAGGATTTTTGAAAACTGATTTCAAACTTATGTATTTGATGAATACTACCTGGTGATTTGGTGTTTTACTGGCTTTTGCGAATTTGTGCATCTGTACTGTGTGTTTTATAATTCTCAGACTGTGATTTATTTTCATTACTACTGAGTTGGCGTACTCATAAAGACTCCCTATGCCTCTGTGCACAGATCCAGGTGACGATTCAGAGCAGTAGCTGTCTTTGCTCGTAGCAGCAGTTCACGGGATTTCGAGGTAGCTGTCCAGCGTCCACAACTTCTCCATTTCCCTTCCTTATTTAGTTTTAGCATTCCATTCCTAGACTTTATTTAAGATATTAGTAGAGTTATTTTTTTCCGTAGATGCTCGTGACCATGTTGACTCCAGTCTTGAGAGGTTTTGTTTAGAGTTGTTAGACTGTTATTGGGGCGCTAAGACTTAAATAAATTATTTTTATGCTATGGTTGCTGCTATTATTAAATTTTGAATTATCATAATCAGACAAATGTGTAAGTAATGTGATTGTTGGCTAGCCTAGTACCACGATAGGCGCCATCACGGTCTGTTAGGATTTGGGGTCGTGACAAGTTGGTATCAGAGCTCTAGGTTACATAGGACTCAACGGTCATGAGCAGGTTTAGTAGAGTCTTGCGAATCGGTACGGAGACGTCTGTACTTATCTTCGAGAGGTTACAGAACACTTAGGAAACATTCCACATTCTTGAATACTTGTCGTGCGAATCCATTTTATTCATCCAAAGCATAACTCTTTGAACTCTTTTCATGTATTCGAATGCGCACGTGAGCGCTTGGTATCAGTTGTGCATCGGCGGCTTGTGTCTTCCATGGGTGAGATGTGATTTTTAAATTTGTACGTGGGTTTCTGTGATGACCCAAAAGGTCATCTTGTGTAAATTTAGCAAAAATTGTGTTGCGAGGCCCCGAAAGCCTCTGTTAATCTCACCTCGATGTGCGTGCACAGCCCGAGCGCGTAGCCGGTAAGTATTTATGTGGAAATGTGTTGAACAAATGAATTTATGATAATTAATTGAATAAAGTTGACTTTGGTCAACATTTTTGGTAAACGGATCCGGACCCGTGATTTGACGATCACGGAGGGTCTGTAGAAAAATATGGGACCTGGGCGTATGCCCGAAATCGAATTCCGAGGTCCCGATTCTGAGAAATAAATTTTTAAAGGAAATTATTTTTGGAAATAATAAAGACTTTTGAAAATTCACTTTGATGTGAAATATGTGTTACCGAGCCCGTATTATGGTTCCGGAGCCCAGAACAGGTTCAATATGTGTCATGTGAATTATCTGTAAAATTTGGAAAGAAACAGACTTGGTTTGATGTGTTTCGGATCAAAATTGGAAAATTTGATAGTTTATGAAGTTTGAGAAAATTCTATAGATTTTAGAGTTTAATTCATTGTTTTTATGTTATTTTGGTGGTTATATTACTCGAATAAGTTCGTAGGATGATTTTAAAGTCGTGTGTAAGTTTGATTTTGAGCCCCGAGGGCTCGAGTGAGTTTCGGGTAGGTGTAGGGGTGCTAAACTTAGGAAAAATCTGGTGTGATTAAGCTGTTTCTAGTGTCCGAGATTTCTACACTATGCGATCGCATAAGTTGCCTCGCGATCGCGTAGTGTAGTGTGAGGGGTAGATTTATGTGACTCTAAGCGATCGCATAGGTGCTTCCGCAATAGCACAGAGTATAGGAGAGCTGGGGAGGGGGCTGGGTATTTACCTTCTGCGGTCACACCTATTCGTCCATGATCGCATAGCCAAGCCTAGGGACCCTATGCGATCGCAACACCCTTTCCGCGATCGCAGTGCACGTAACTCAGGCCCTACGCGATCGCAGCTCCCTTTCCGCGATCGCGTATAGTAAATTCACCAAGTGATTTTTAAGGTTCAAAAACAGAATAGTTACGGGATTTTCATAAATTTTCACCCTCTTCTTCTTCTCCAAGCCCCATAGCCGAGTTCCAAGCTGCTCTTCCTCCATAACCTAGGCAAGTGATCTTAACTCTAGTTTCTTCCATTTTCCTTCATCAATCACTAAATTCTTCGCCTAAAAACATGGAATCAAGGGTAGAAATTGGGGGTTTTGGGTAGAGTTAGGACTTTTGGAAATTTTGAGAATTCAACCTCATTTTGAGGTCGGATTTCAAAATAAATTGTATATTCGGGTTCATGGGGGAATGGGTGATCGGGTTTTGGTCCGAACCTCGAGTTTGGACCAAGTGGGCCCGGGGTCGAATTTTGGTATTTTTGGAAGAATTATGGGAAATGTATGATTAGGCTTTGGGATTGAGTTATTGAATTATTATTGATGTTATTAAGTCAATTATGTCTAGATATTATCGTTTCAGAGTCGGATTCAAGAGGAAAGGCCGTGATTGAGGCTTGACTTGAATTCTTGGAGCCGAGATAAGTGTTTGGCCTAACCTTAGCTTGAGGTAATAGGTATAGAGTCTTATTTGCTACATGTAACTCATGTTTAATGTATAGGTGAGGTGACGAGTACCTATATGTTGTGGTCAAGCATGTCCGTGAGTCGATTTTGATAAGTTGTTTAATGTTCTTTGATATTCTCCGTGTTGTGAATGATTGGGAACCTTGAAAGTGGTACCTTGAGGTTTCTTCATGACGTAGAAAGTTCTTGATTATGTTTTCGGTCGCGGGTTTACTGTTGATATTTTACTTTTGAGTGAGATTGGTTACAGCTGAGTCCCTTGCCGTGACAATAGAATTTTGTTGATTATTCCTGTACATTTGAAATGACGTATTGTTAAACCTTCATATCAATTGTTGCTTTTATACTCAACATGCACGAGGGAACATTCCGTGCCGAGTGATTATTATTTATGCACGAAGGAACATTCTGTGCAGATTATTATTATTTATGCATGAAGGAACATTCTGTGCCGATGATTATTACTTGTGCACGAGGGAACATTCTGTGCCGATGATTATTATTTATGCACGAAGGAACATTCCGTGCTGATTGATTATTATCTATTTGCGAGGGGACATTCCGCGTCGCTTAATTATTATTTATGCACGAAGGAACATTCTGTGCCGATTGATTATTATTTATGCGCGATGGGACATTCCGTGCTGATTGATTGTTATTGATGCACGAGGGGACATTCGGTGCCGAGTCATTATTGTTTATGCACGAGGGGATATTTCGTTCCGTGTGATTTTGAGGTTATACACGAGGGGTCATGCCGTGTTTTCTCCTGTCTATTTTACTTGTTCGGGTTGATATTTCCTGTTTCACTTCTACATTTCCGTTAGTGCTTGATTCTACTGTTTTAGAAATTGTTGCCTCTCTTATCCCTAGTATATTTTTCCCCGTAATTGTATTCTTGTTTATTTCTTGCTATACTATTGAACTGCACAGGTACAATTTGTTGTCGTGTCCTAGCCTCGTCACTACTTCACCGAGGTTAGGGTCGGTACTTACTCAGTACATGGGTTCGGTGGTACTGATGCTACACCTGTACTTCTTTATGTTGTGCAAATTACGCAGCCGAACCCAGTGGACCTCGCTAGTGGGAGTTTCCTTTGGTCCATTTCAGACGACACCGAGGTAGTTCCGCATGGCGTTCGTGGATCTCGGCGTCCCTGTCTATCTTTCATTCTGTCATTTATGTGTTTTCTAGACAGATACATCATTTTATTTTCAAACTGTTGCATTTAGTAAAATCTTAGACTGGTTTGTGAGGTTGTGACTCCACTTCTAGGTTGTACTTAAAAGGATTTCTACGTTATTAGCTATTGTTATTTAGAATTATGTTAATGCTTCCGCACTTTATTTCAATTATCTAGTCAGTGTTTGCTATTTTCACTTGTTAATAAATCAGTTCAGTTAACACGTTGGCTTGCCTAGCGGGTGCAACGTTAGGCTCCATCACGGCCTGAAGGTGGGATTTCGGGTCGTGACAAGTTGGTATCAGAGCCGGGAGAGGCTAGATTGTTGGTTTCTGAGTTAGTCCAGGATGCCTTGGACAAGGTGAAGATCATTCAGGATAGACTTCGTATCGCTCAGTCCAGGCAGAAGAGTTATGCGGATCGTAGAGTTCGAGATTTGGCATTTATGATAGGTGACCGAGTATTTCTTCAGGTGTCGCCCATGAAGGGCGTGATGAGATTCGGAAAGAAGGGCAAGTTGAGCCCTAGGTACATTGGTCTATTTAAGATTCTAGATAAGGTAGGAGAGGTGGCCTACACACTTGTCTTGCCACCTAGTTTGTCAGCCGTGCATCCGGTATTTCACGTATCTATGCTCCAGAGGCATATAGTGAATCCATCTCATGTACTTGACTTCAGTGGTGTCCAGTTGGACAAGGATTTGTCTTATGAGGAGGAGCCGGTAGCCATATTAGACTGGCAAGTGCGGCAGTTGAGATCGAAGAGTTATCCTTCGGTTCGTGTTCAGTGGAGGGGTCAACCTGTTGAGGCAGCTACTTGGAAGTACAAGTCCGATATGCGGAGCCGATATCCCCACCTTTTCCCCGATTCAGGTACCTTTCTATGTCTGTTCCAGGATGAACTGTTGTTTTAGAGGTGGAGATTGTGATGACCCAAAAGGTCATCTTGTGTAAATTTAGCAAAAACTGTGTTCTGAGGTCTCGAAAGACTCCGTTAATCTTACCTCGATGTACGTGCACATCCGGAGCGCGTAGCCGGGAAGTCTTTATGTGGAAATGTGTTGAATAAATGAATTTATGATAATTAATTGAATAAAGTTGACTTTGGTCAACATTTTTTGTAAATGGACCCGGACCCATGATTTGACAGTACCGGGGGGTCCGTAGGAAAATATGGGACCTGGGCGTATGCCCGGAATCGAATTCCGAGGTCCCAAGTCCGAGAAATGAATTTTGAAAGGAAATTGTTTTCTGGAAATAATAAAGACTTTTGAAAATGAACTTTATGTGAAATCTGTGTTACCGAGCCTGTATTATGGTTCCGGGGCTCGGAACAGGTTCAATATGTTTTATTTGAGTTATCTGTAAAATTTGGAAAGAAACAGACTTGGTTTGACGTGTTTCAGATCAAAATTGGAAAAATTTGATAGTTTATGAAGTTTGAGAAAATTCTATAGATTTTGATGTTATTTTGGTGGTTATATTACTCGAATAAGTTCATATGATGATTTTGAAGTCGTGCGTATATTTGGTTTTGAGCCCCGAGGGCTCGGGTGAGTTTCAGGGTGCTAAACTTAGGAAAAATCTAGTGTGATTTAGCTGTCTTTGGTGTCCGAGATTTCTACACTATGCGATCGCATAGGTTGCCCCGCGATCGCGTAGTGTAGTGTGAGGGGAAGGTTTCTGTGACTTTATGCGATCGCATATGTGCTTCCGAGATTGCATAGAGTATAGGAGAGCTGGGGAGGGGGCTGGGTATTTACCTTCTGCGGTCGAACCTATTCGTCCGCGATCGCATAGCCAAGCCTAGAAACCCTACGCGATCGCAACACCCTTTCCGCGATCGCAGTGCATGTGACTCAAGCCCTATGCAATCGCAGCTCCCTTTCCGCGATCGCGTAGAATAAATTCGCCCAGTGATTTTTAAGGTTCAAAAACAGAATAGTTACGAGATTTTCATAATTTTTCACCCTCTTCTTCTTCTCCAAGCCCCATAGCCGAGTTCCAAGCTGCTCTTCCTCCATAACCACTTAGGCAAGTGATCTTGACTCTAGTTTCTTCCATTTTCCTTCATCAATCACTAAATTCTAGGCCTAAAAACATGGAATGAAGGGTAGAAATTGGGGGGTTTGGGTAGAGTTAGGGCTTTTGGAAATTTTGGGAATGCAACCTCATTTTGGGGTCGGATTTCAAAACAAATTGTATATTCGGGTTCATGGGGGAATGGGTGATCGGGTTTTGGTCCGAACCTCGAGTTTGGACCAAGCGGGCCTGGGGTTGAATTTTGGTAGTTTTGGAAGAATTATGGGAAATGTATGATTAGGCTTTGGGATTAAGTTATTGAATTATTATTGATGTTATTAAGTCAATTATGTCTAGATATTATCGTTTCAGAGTCGAATTCAAGAGGAAAGGCCGTGATTGAGGCTTGACTTGCATTCTTGGAGCCGAGCTAAGTGTTTGGCGTAAACTTAGCTTGAGGGAATACGTATAGAGTCTTATTTGCTATGTGTAACTCATGTCCAATGTATAGGTGAGGTGATTGTACCTATATGTTGTGGTCAAGCATACCCGTGAGTCGATTTTGATAAGTTGTTTAATGTTCTTTGATATTCTCCATGTTGTGAATGATTGGGAACCTTGAAAGTGGTACCTTGAGGTTTCTTCATGACGTAGAAAGTTCTTGATTATGTGTTCGGTCGTGGGTTTACTGTTGATATTATACTTTTGAGTGAGATTGGTTATAGCTGAGTCCCTTGCTGGGACAATAGAATTTTGTTGGTTATTCCTGTACATTTGAAATGACGTATTGTTAAACCTTCATATCAATTTTTGCTTTTACACTCAACATGCACGTGGGAACATTCCGTGCTGATTGATTATTATCTATTTGCGAGGGGACATTCCACGCCGATTAATTATCATTTATGCACGAAGGAACATTCTGTGCCTATTGATTATTATTTATGCGTGAGGGGACATTTCGTGCTGATTGATTCTTATTGGTGCACAAGGGGACATTCCGTGCCGAGTCATTATTGTTTATGCGCGAGGGGACATTCCGTGCCGTGTGATTTTGAGGTTATACACGAGGGGTCATGCCGTGTTTTCTCCTATCTATTTTACTTGTTCGGGTTGATATTTCTTGTTTCACTTCTACATTTCCGTTAGTGCTTGATTCTACTGTCTTAGAAATTGTTGCTTGTCTTATCTCCAGTATGTTCTTCCCCGTAACTGTATTCTTGTTTATTTTCTGCTATACTATTGAACTGCACAGGTACAATTTATTGTCGTGTCCCAGCCTCGTCACTACTTCGCCGAGGTTAGGCTCGGCACTTACTCAGTACAAGGGTCTGTTGTACTGATGCTACACCTGCACTTCTTTATGTTGTGCAGATTACGCAGCCGGACCCAGTGGACCTCTCTCATAGGAGTGTCCTTCAGTCCATTCCAGACGACACCGAGGTAGTTCCGCATGGCGTTCGTGGATCTCGGCATCCCTGTCTATATTTCATTCTGTCATTTATGTGTTTTCCAGACAGATACATCATTTTATTTTCAAACTGTTGCATTTAGTCAAATCTTAGACTGGGTTGTGAGGTTGTGACTCCACTTCTGGGTTGTACTTAAAGGGATTTCTACGTTATTAGCTATTGTTATTTAGAATTATGTTAATGCTTCCGCACTTTATTTTAATTATCTAGTCAGTGTTTGTTATTTTCACTTGTTAATAAATCAGTTCAGTTAACACGTTGGCTTGCCTAGCGGGTGCAACGTTAGGCGCCATCACGGCCTGAAGGTGGGATTTCGGGTGTAACGTTAGGCGCCATCAACCAGTTCTCTCACCTGCCTCTTTGTTTCTGGGAGCACACTTAAAATATTTAAGGGGTCCTATATAAATATACATATATGTATATACAGGCTTTTTGCCGAGGCTAACGGGGTCACGTGACCCCTCAACCCACCAAGTAGGTCCATCTGATTATAGTAATACCTCCAGCATATGTTACAGGAGTCTGATAGGAACATGAAGATAATTAGGTCACATAATATATTAAAGAAATTTTATGTTAGCAAACTAAAAAGCACAATAGCATAGTACTAGGCTGCTACAAAGGTAAAAGTGTGCAACCAAAGGTTCAATAATGTTTCATCATAGCCCTTACATGCATTAGGCTTGAGATTGCACACATCCTCTCAGGATATTTCTGCATGGGAGCTAAATGAGTATGATAACAATGTACCGGGTCTCTACGAGCGATTAAAAGGAAAAGAATGCCACAAGTTCCTATCTATTCCCAGCCTGAGGTACAAAAGAAGCAGAATGTCACGTTTGCTTAATGAACAATGACACAAAAGCATGTCCCAATTTAACTAATCCATTGTTCTTCTTATTAACATCGCATTCTATTGTAGGTTAAGGGGTAGTCGAACGGTTTTCTTCTTTGTACCGACTAGTCTGATGGTGTTTTGTCTAGGTGTGATGACCCAAAAGGGGTCATCCCGTAGATTCTATCTAATTCTGTGTTCCGAGGTCGTGAAAACCTCCTTCTATCTCACCTCGATTTGCGTGCGCAGTTCGGGCGTGTAGCCGGGAAGCCTTTATGTGAAAAATTGAAGTAAAATAAAAATTTTGTATTGGAAATTTGAATAAAGTTGACTTCAGTCAACGTTTTTTGTAAATGAACCCGGCCCCGTGATTTGATGGTCCCGGAGGGTCCGTAGAAAAATATGGGACTTGGGCGTATGCCCGGAACCGAATTCCGAGATCCCAAGTCTGAGAAATGAATTTTTTAAAGTAAATTATTTTCTAAAAAAATATAAAGGTTTTTGAAAATGAAATTTGAGGTGAAACCTGTGATATCAGGCCCATATTATGATTACGAAGTCAGGTAGAGGTTCGAAATGATTTATATGTGTTATCCATGAAATTTTGTAAGAAACGGACTTAATTTGACATGATTCGATCTTAAATGCAACAGTTAATGTTATAGAAGTTTGAAGAATTTTTCATGGATTTTTAGTTTAATTCATCATGTTAGTGTTGTTTTATGAGGTTTGAAACCTCGAGCGAGTCCATGTTAGGTTATATGACTTGTGTGTATGGTTGGAAGGGGTCCCGGGGC
>ML419499.1:181934-204335 GCA_005239525.1 Nicotiana knightiana
CACCTCCAAGTTTCGATTGATGTGTGCCAGTGAAAATATATAGAAGTGCTTAAATAAAGAAAAAAGGGCTATGTTGAATATAAAATGGTTGAGAAGAATATGCGTTAAATTGTGAAGGTAGTGTGTTAAAGTGCTTAGGAGGGTTAGTCACTATTCCTAAATCTATCATACCCGTCCTTTAGCCTACATTACAACTTTAAAAGTCCTAATTGATCCTAAACTTGGCTAACTTGAATTAGTGGAGATCGACACTACGGGCAAGCTTAGTTTAATTCATCTTGTTAGTGTTGTTTTATGAGGTTTGAAACCTCGAGCGAATCCGTGTTAGGTTATATGACTTGTGTGTGTGGTTGGGCGGGATCCCGGGGAGCTCGGGTACGTTTAGGATGCTCATCGGGTGTTAATAGCACTTGGGAGACAGCTGAACCATTGTTGGTTCTCGTGTCTCGCACCTGCGATGGACCTTCCGCAGGTGCGGACACGCAGGTGCGACGAGTAGCTCGCAGGTGCGGAACTTAGCCCAAACCCCCAATCCTCGCAGGTGCGGTTAGTTTTCCGCATGTGCAGCCGTTTGACCGCAGGTGTGACCCCAGAATTTTTATTGGGTTTTTACACCTGCGATGATAGTTCCGCAGGTGAGGGACCACCGGTGCAGGACCGCAGGTGCTGTCCCAGGGGCGCAGGTGCGGAATTGCTGGGCAGATAAGGGGCAGAATTGAGGGTTTATGTTATTTTCACCATTTTCGATTTGGGGAGCGAGAGAGAGGCGATTTATGGAGGCTTTTGCACCTGGGTAATTTGGGTAAGTGATTTTTATCCATTATAGACCAATTTCCATGTTTCCAATCTTAAATCCAACCTTTATTTTCAAAACTTTTGGGTAGAAAATGGGATAAACTTCATAGACCAAATTATTGAGTTTTGATTGGGTTTTGGACCTCCGATTTGAGAGATTTTCATATGTTTAGACTCGTGAGTGAATGGGTATCCGAAAAATATAATTTTTACCTGATTCCGAGACGTGGGCCAGGGGAACTTTTTGGGCGAATTTCCTAATTTCGCGTATTAGCTTCGGACTTATTAATTATTTTATTTCCTTGTGATGATTTTTACTCTATGAAATTGAATTGTCTAGATTTGGGCCACCCGGAGTTGGGTACTCGTGGAAAGAGAATGGTATTGAGTTGATTAGCGCAGTCGAGGTAAGTACATTGCCTAACCTTGTGTGGGGAAACTACCGCTTAGGATTGAGTCTTCTATGTTGATTGTAGTCTGCGTACGCGAGGTGACGAGTGTGTACTCGAACTTATTTGCAAATAGATTGCCCGTTAGGGAGTCTTGGGTCCTTGTGTTCCCCGTATATGAATTGAACTTGTTATATCTAAATTCCTGATTCCTAATCTCATCTCCTCCTGTTCAAGTTAGAAGTACTTGCCTAGCATTCCTTGTTTCTTATATGATCTTAATTGACTTAAATGAAGACTTTGTTTTTCCTACCTTTATGCTATGTCTTCCTTCATATGCTGCCTATTTACTGACCATTGTTCAAACTGAGTTTATTCGGTGAAGTTAATTGTCTAACTGAGATTGGTTATAGTTGATTCCCTTACCGGGACGATTTAGTTTCTTGGTTGCGAACTTGAATGTATAGAATTGTTGCTATATTTGTCTTGTTATCCCCTCGTTATGCTGTTCTCTCTTTGTGCTTGGCATTCCTCTCAGTGGCTACTTCTTATGAGCGAGTTGTTACCATTTTTGTGACTTAAGTCTTTGTATTGATTTGCTCATCGCACTTTGTATTCGGCCTTGTTTGCTTTCGCGCCGGTTGTGGAAATGTATGTATTCTCTGTCGCATTCTGATTGTTTTCCTGATTGGCTGCATTGCATACTTAAATTGGGACCACGGACAGAGATCCGGGAGCTTTCACCCTGTACTGCATCGCGTATTTAAATTGGGACTACGGACAGAGATCCGGGAGTTTCCCCCCTGTACTGCATCACATATTTAAATAGGGACTACAGACAGAGATCCGGGAGCTTTCCCCCTGTACTGCATCGCATATTTAAATTGGGACTACGGACAGAGATCCGGGAGCTTTCCCTCTGTACTGTGTCGTATATTTAAATTGGGACTACGGACAGAGATCCGGGAGCTTTCCCCCTGTACTGCATTGCATGACAAATTCTGAGTGGCGGACTGAGTTCCGGTAGTTTATGATTGAGGAGATTTGAATCGAAAGATATAAATATATATATATTGAAAAGTATAGCTGAAAAACAATTATCTCCAGGAAAAGTTATGTCTAAAGGACTTTTTTTCGAAAGTATATTTGAAAAACATTTGTCTTGCAGAATGATGATATTTGAAAGAGCAGTACTTGGGAAAATATATTTTGAACATCACGTGTTTTGATGATATTTGAAAGAGCAGTACTTGGGAAAAATATATTTTGAACATCACGTGTTTGATGATATTTGAAAGAACAGTACTTGAGAAAATATATTTTGAACATCACGTATATTGATGATACTTGAAAGAGCAGTATTTGGGAAGATGTATTTGAACACCCCGTATTTGAAGAGACTATGTTATAAAGATTTCTCCTTATAAAATATATATAAATTCAGAGAAAGTATGTTTCAAAGAAGAAATTTCTCTATTTCGAAATGATTATATCTTTAAAGTTTTCAAAATGAACTCACGATTTAAAGGTTTTCACTCGAAGGTTTGACCAGTTTTTATTGAGTTATTGGCTAAGGCCTGACGTGAATAAATTGATGCAGCGTTGAGTTTCTAGTGTTCTTATTGGGTTGAATTTCCCGCCATTTGGATTGCATTCTTTCCATTCTCTTTGCGTATTTCTATTATGTTGTCCGTTGACCGTGATTATTGAATTTCCTTCCGTATTATTCGATCGTATCGTTAATTACTTTGAGTAATTGTTAGATAAATATTTTGTTTCGGTCGTTTATACATCTATGCCTTTTTTTTTTACTTATTAGACCGGTGATGTCTTGACTAGTCCTCGTCACTACTTCACCGAGGTTATTCTTGATACTTACTGGGCTGCTGTGGTGTGCGCATACTACACTTCTGCATATTTTTTTGTGTGCAGCTTCAGGTTATGGTTGTTGGTAGGTGCGCAGATCATTACTGAGGAGACTCAAGGTAACCTGCTGCCGCGTTCGCAGGCTTCGGAGTCACCTTCCTGTTTTATTTCTATTCAACTATACTTACTTATTCCTAGACAGTTGTACTTAGATTTGATAGAAAGATTTCGTAGAGCTTATGACTTGTATTTACCGGGTTTTGGGAAGTTGTAAACTCTGTCAAGAATTCTATTTCGAAATTTTAAAAAAAACTACATTATTGTTGTTGTTCAGTGGAAATGTTAGGCTTACCTAGTCCCTAAGACTAGGTGTCATCACGATACCCAACGGAGGGAAATTTGGGTCGTGACACTAGGAATGCTAGCGGTTTATGTTGTGTTTCATACTTTTGCATAGTATTTGTGTTATTGTTTTTCCATTTATTTACTTTCTCTCACATTGCTAATATTATTTTTCCAGTTACTGTTGTTGTCATGGATCTATTGTCTCTGAGCCAAGGGTCTCTCAAAAATAGTCTCTCTACCCGTCCGGAATAGAGGTAACACTACTAAAAATCTGGGAAAAAGCGACCCCCAAAAGCGACCAAAGTTGGTCGCTAAACAGTGAAAAAGCGACCAAAATGCGTCCAACCTGGCTTGGTTTTGTTGGTCCCTTTACCTTAGGGACCAAATATACCGGGTGTCAAATATAGAGACCAACTTTTGTCGCTTTAATATTTTAATAATATAAATTTAGCGACCAAAGTTGGTCTCTATATTTAAATTATATTTTTTATTTATTTATTATTATACAAAATATAGCGACCAACTTTGGTCTGTAAACCAAATATAATATTTAAAATCTGGAAAATAGCGACCAAAGTTGGTTCGCTTTTTTTTATTTTTTTATTTTTATTTTTAAATAAAAGCGACCAAAATTGGTCTCTAATTTCAACAGTTTAATTTTTTTTTATACATAAGCAACCAACAGTGGTCGCTAATTTCCAGAATTGTTTTTTAATAGAATAGCGACCAAAAAATCTGGGTTAATTAGCGACCAACCTTGGTCGCTATTGCCCAGAAAAAAAAATTTAAATAGAAAAGCGACCACCAACTTTGGTCGCTTTTCTAGGTATTATTTTGGCAGAAACTGCCTGTTTTGGCAGCTACACCACCTGCCAGCATACCAAATCCTATTACAAGCAACAATACCAACAACAACAACACAACAACAATATTAACAACAACATTAAAACCAACAAAGTATAAAGTTCAATAGTAGTAACACATTAAACTAACAAAACTAAGTTAACGCTTATTACAAGCCCATTCGAAAGTCGACCAAAGTTCTATTATCTAGTTCAAAGTATATAAAAGTAACTAAGGATTATTTTGTTCAACATCATTATCATCGCCATCTGATGACTCTTCATTAACAAGACGGTAATGAGAAGGATCATTTTGTGGAGGACGAGAAGAACGACCACGGGGTGGGTGGGAGGAACTAGCACGTGGAGGACGGAAGGAACGCTCACGTTCAAGTTGATCCTCTGGCGATGACTCACGAGATCGAGTAATCGGAAAACCTCCAGAAGCTAGGAGAGCTTTGAGCTGAGCTTGCATGCCATGGTACTGAGCTTGCATGCCAACGTACTGAGCATCTCTAAGCTTTTCTCTTTCCTTGGCCGCTTATAGCTCGGTTGTGAGCTTTGTCATAGTCTCCCGCATAGCGGAGAGGCTATCCCCATCTAGTTTCTCACCTTGTGAGGAAGTCCCTATTCCTTGAATTCCACACTGATAGCGATGAAACTTCTTAGTAGGAAGCCCGTATACCTGCCCCCATTTTGCACCGCCAGCAGCCTCCATCCATATTTTTTCAGCATCCTCGTCCGAAAGTTGGATTGCCTTGCCCAACTCATTAGGTGGCTGACTGCGTATGAATTCCTCCTTGTCAGCTGTTAAGCGAACCTATAAGAAAAATTACATTGAATTAGTATTTCAAAATTTATATAAGAGTAAATCAAAATACTTAATGAAAAGTGAAAACTTACATGTACAGTCGAGGCTCGGCCCTCGACCCACCTTTCTTGATCGGTCTCTTTCTTCTTCTTGACAATATGAGTCTCCTTGAATAGATCATCTTGCTTCATTGGATGCCCCAACTTCTTTTCCTGAAAACTCATAAATTTTAGTTAATAAACAGAATAGATATACTTTGAAAATTAAAATAAATTAATCAATTACGTACCAATCTTCTTTTTATTGTCCCTTGGTTGATCGCACCTCCAGTGTGCAAGGAGCCTCCCTTCTCGGATGCACGAGCTTTCTTTCCTTTTTCGCTCTTCTGTAAGAACGTTGCGGTAAGCCATTGCCTTTGCAAATCCTCCCATAAATGTTGAAGCAACCAGTTAGGCTTCTGGTTGAACTGTCTAGCTAAGGAGAAACTATGCGACAACCGCTTGCGAGCTTTGAGATTAAAATTTGCAGCCACTTCCGTGCTATAGCGGTGTTCCCATACACACTTTCTATGTATTTCAAAAGTTAAAAAATTATATGGAAATATCATAAATATAAATAATTATACTGCTTGAAAGAACATTTATACCTTAAATTCATTGAAAATTTGCTCTTTCAGCAAGAATGGGAATTCACTCCAACTCATATAGGGGGCATCATAAAGCTTTCTGGTGACTTTGGTTATTATCCTCATAGTAATATTACTCGGGATGAACCTGCAATTTAAAAAAAAAACACATTAATATCTTAGTACAAACTGTACAATAATAAATGTAAAAATAACAAATTACTCTTACCCACCCTCAGGGACTATGATGATCCTGCCATACAGATCATAATGCACCTCTTCGTCATCACCAGCATCATTGTCCGAAACTTTTACATTAGAGGCATGTGTGAAAGGTGTAGGGGGGTCAGAGCTACTATCTCGAAGGCGAAGGCCTAAAATAGATGGAGTCGCTGATGAAGATAGCTGTGATCCCTGTGACTTGGACATAGCTGGATCGACCGCAAGCGGCTGTGATATTGATGGCTGCGATACTGATGGTTGTGACCCCCATGGATGTCACCCCCGTGGCCGTGACCCGAGTGGCTGTGACACAGATAGATGTGATCCATGTGGTCGTGAGGCAGCTGGACTGTATGACGGACGTACAGTCCTATGGCCCTGTGATGAAAGACCCGGTGTCTGCACAAAGACGTAGGGCTGGTGATGCTGTGGCACCTCATAATAGCCATCGAGTGGAGGATAAGACATAGGCGCAGGCATCGGCATCTCTGAAAACGGTGGAAAAGATGGAGGATTATCTTCTACCCTCTTGTTTCCCTTCCTAGCCTTTCCTCGACCCCAAGAACTAGTAGGGTCATCGTTACCTCGACCCTTGCATGTCATCTGCATAATATAATACATATTTAGATTGAAACATATAAGAAACTAGCTATAAAACGAGAGTTATTAAAGAAACCAACTTTTTAAAGCTCATCGACGTATTGTTCCTCGTCCGAGAATTCTTCTTCCTCATTAGTTTGAGCTTCATCAGTTGATTCTTCTTCCTCATTTTCTATAATTGTTACTTCATCTATATCAACTTCTTCCAATATGTGTGCAGGATGTTCCAAATAATTTTCTAAAAGTTCGTCCACTATTTGGTGAACACTGGAGATATCATTTTGATAAGCAACATCTAACACATTCTCGACTTCCACCCTACCTACAGGCTTAGTGTTAATTACAACCCGCCAATCAGACTTATTCCGCCCCAATGGATAAGGAGCATAATACACTTGCCTAACATTATGTGCAATTATGAAAGGATCATAGTGATCATACTCCCTCATATGATTAACCTCAATTATGTTGTATTGGTTGTGTACTCTTGTACCTCTTGTTGGATGTGGGTCAAACCACTTGCATCTAAAGAGTATCAATTTCTTATATGGCCAACCTGAATATTCTAGTTCAATTATTTCTTTTAGCACACCATAATAATCAATATCTCCAACTTGGTTGCCATCACCTCCTTGAACCCACACCCCACTGTTGTTACTATTTTTATTTTTAGAGCAATCCTCTGTATGAAACTTATAACCATTCACAACGTACTTAGACATTGTTGTGACCTGAAACCCAGGTCCCCAAGATATATCTTTCAAAAATTGATTTACACCATTATTTGGATCTTTACCTACATATTGTTAAAAAAATTCATAAGTTAGCGTAACTTCCAAACATTGTTTACCTACATAGTGTTAGAATATTATAAGGATAAACTTACAAATTGTTTGAACCACGTATCAAATCCCGTATATACAACATCATGGCCAAATTGACCCACGAAGTGACTGTGTTTGAACCACGTATCAAATCCGCACACAAACCTAACCGAATGTTCCTTGGTTCACTAGCAAAATCTGGATATGTTCTATCAAAGTTCTTCCAAGCTTCTCCATCTGAAGGATGACACATAACACCAGGTGGTCTTCTATTTTCAAAGTGCCATCTCATATGAGAAGCATAACTCATCGAAGCATATAAGCTCTTTAACCTAGGTATAAGAGGTAAATAATGCATCGCCTTGATAGCGACAATATTCCTACTGGAAAGCCTCTTGAAACGAGGCTTATCGCGAAATTTACAACTGTTTAAATTTGCATCATCTTTATAATATAACATGCAACCATCTTCACAACAATCAATTCTCATTGACGAAAGTCCTAACTTAGAAACCAATCTCTTTGCCTTATAGAAATCACCAGGTAAGTTGATATNGAAATATTCTAATTAGATTTTATACTTAGTAATATAACTGCAACAGACATCTCAGAGTGCGGACTTCCTTCCTTTAATGGACGACTAGCTTCCTCTAACTGTTCAAAAAAATGTTTTGCGTCATCATTAGGGGTTGTTCAACATTTTCATTAGGCTCACCCCCAAATTGCATCCCAAAAGTATTCGCAACCATATCATGCATTCTAGAATCACGATTTGTACTCTCCGCCGACCTACTACTTCCACCCACAACCATGCTATGAAATCTCCCGTTGCTACCATCGGACTCTCCATGATTAGTCCACACAAAGTAATTCTCTATAAACTCATTCCTATAAAGATGAAGTTTAACTTCCTCTGGTTTTCCAAACCTCATACAGTCGCACCTAACACAAGGGCACCTAATTAATCCTTCACTTTGGTATGGTGGAAGTTCCATTGCATGTCTAATAAAGTCATCAACCCCTTCTACAAAATCCTCCCACAATCCCCGCCGATTAGGATAATTCCTATTGTACATCCAAGTACGATGTTCCATCTATACAAATAAAACAAGAAATAATTAATTTAGTTAATTCATACCCTAAAGGATCAATTCATATCCTAAAGATTCAATTCATATAATAAAATTTCAATTCATATCCAAAAATTTCAATTCATATCCTAAAGGCTCAAGGTTCAATTCATATCCTAAAATTTCAATTCATATCCAAAAATTTCAATTTATAAACTAAAATTCAAATACATAAACTAAAAGTCCAATTCTTATCCTAAAAGTTCAATTCATATCCTAAAGGCTCAATTCATATCCTAAAATTTCAATTTATAAACTAAAGGCTCAATTCATATCCTAAAGGTTCAATTCATATCCCAAAATTTTAATTCATACCCAAAAATTTTCAATGTATAAACTAAAATTCAAATACATAAACTAAAAGTCCAATTTATATCCTAAAGGCCCAATTCATATCCTAACGGTTCAATTCATATCCTAAAATTTCAAGTCAATACTAATTAAACTAATTAGTTAATAAAATTAATTAACAAAACTAATTAAAACAAGACCTAAAACCTAATCCTCAGTAAAATACAATGTTCAAAAAAATTGAAACACTAATTGAAACAATAAACTACAATGTTGAAATAATTGAAACAAATACTAGAAATAATTCAAAGCTAGCTTTTTTTAGGTGGAGGAGGAGGGGGCGGCAGTGGGACAGTGGTCCGGCGACTCCAAGCGGCGGCAGCAGTGGTCCGACGGCAGCAAAGGTCCAGCGAGGGTAGTGGTCAGGCGAGAAGGGGAGGGAAAGAGAGGGTTGGGGAAATTTTGGGGAGATAATATGAAAAATGGGGGGAAAATCCATTTTTTGTCTCTGTTTTTAGGAATAGCGACCAAAGTTGGTCGCTATTTTTGGTCTGTAAATAAGTTTTGACCGTTTGACCAAAAATATCGACCAACCTTGATCGCTATTTAAAAAAAAATTAAATTAATTTTTTTCTTTTTTTGGTTTTTGTTATTAGCTATAAATATTTATTTTATTTAACTAAAATTATTATAAATAATTTTTAACTAGGTAATTAATTTTAATAGATTATAATAGCATCTATGTAAATTAATTTTGTAAGTTACATTTAAATATATGAGTAATTTCATACACGCATAAACTATATTGTAATTGATGATCAATCTTACACATTACTACGTACGAATAATTAATGAATTGATAAACCAATATATATATATATATATATATATGTATATATATATGTATATATATAGACACACACACAGACACTCCACTGTAATACTATAACGTATATATAACTTATTATAGTATATGTTAGTGTGTGTGTGTGTATATAACACACACTTCGTGCTGCTTTAACTACATATATAACATGTTATAGTATATGATAGTAGTATTCATTATTTTTATTATAACAGAGTTAATGAATTACATTCATTCATCACTAGGTTATAAGTCGATGCATCAATTATAACAGATTAATTGTTATAGGTTGAGACGTTTTGTTTTTAATATTCAACGATGCATCTGAGTAGGTTATAAGTCGATGCATCAATTATAACAGATTAATTGTTATAGGTTGAGACGTTTTGTTTTTAATATTCAACGATGCATCTGAGTAGGTTATAAGTCGATGAATCAATATGTCAATTTGAAGCTCCTTTAATAATTTTCTCCAATTTAGCGACCAACTTTGGTCGCTTTTCTTGTCAGACCAATTTTGGTCGCAATATGTTGGTCGCTTTTTTCTGGATTTTTAGTAGTGTAAGGTCTGCGTATATTCCTCAGATTCCACTGATGGGATTTTACTGGGTTGTTGTTGTAGTATTATTCTGGTGTGTTATATTTTGAGAATGCTACAGAAGGAGAAACATGTAACAAAATTCAAGATCTTCACTTTTTCTTTCCAGCAACGCTCAATAGCCAACAAATATAGTGGATTACAACAGCATACTTTTCTTCAAGCAGAGACAAATGAAGACATCTTTCACTATCACATCTATGTTAAATTGTTGTAGTAGCAACTCAACCAAGGGATAAGATATTGTACTGGGCAAGAAACTCATCAGCATACTGCGCAAGATAATCCAGAACCTTCTAATCCAGATGTACATCACTGAATTTTCTTTAATCCTATTCTGACAAATTTTCTTTAGCGAAAAGAAGAATTCATATAAGACAGAACTAATTTCCTTAGGTTCCAGCAAAAGAAGACAACTAATCTATTTAAAAGCAAAAAGTAAGAGAGATAAGAGGAGAGAACAAATTTACCTTTTTTTAGATCCAAAACAAGCCTTTGTTTTCCAACAACACGAGAGAGTTCCTTCAGTCTCTCAAGGTCCATTTGCCCATTGTTAAAAACTAATGCATTGTAGTCAAAAGGTATCTAATCAACAATATCTGTATAATATTGGAGTATTTTCTTTGGCAAAAGAGCCTTCAATGCCTAATTCATCAAGAATCCAATCGAGTAAAAGAAAAGCAAACACGATTTGTGGCTACAACAACATACCCAGTATAATCCCACATAATAGGATCTGCGGAGGGTAGTATGTACGTAGACTTTATCCCTATCGTGTGGAGTTAGAGTGTTTCCAATAGACCCTCGGCTCAGGAATACATAAGCACCACAATAATAAAATCACTTGAAATATAGTTATCTCAGAAGACCTACATTATCCTAAAATCAGTGAGAATTTAGCTAAAAACATAATACTGCGAAAGTAGAAAATCCATATGAGCCATAACAAGTTGGGTTAAGGCTTAGTTGTTGACTTTTATTACACTTAAAATTAGGTACTGTGACGACCCAAAGGGGTCATCACCTATTTTATTACCCATTTCGTACTCTCGAGGCCTTGAAAACCTCATTTGTAGTTGCTTCGATTTGCGTGCGCAGTCCGAGCGTGTAATCGGACAGCTTAAATATGAAATTCTGTGAAAAATGCTAAGATTTGATATTAAAATGAGTAAATTTGACTCCGGTCAACATTTTGGGTAAACGGACCCGGACCCGGACCCGTGATTTGACGGTCCCGGAGGGTCCGTAGAAAAATATGGGACTTGGGCGTATGCCCGGAATCGAATTCCAAGGTCTCAAGCCCGAGAAACGAATTTTTGAATAAAATTATTTTCTGAAAATATTTATGGAAATTGAAAATGAAATCTAATTAGAAAGTGATAGTATCGGGCCCGTATTTTGGTTTCTGCGCCCGGTACAAGTCTTATATATGGTTTAAGCACTTTCCGTAAAGTATGATTTGTCACAACCCAAAACCTATGGGTTGTGATGGCGCCGGACATCGCTGTCAGGCAAGCCAACCCCTTAATCAATAAGAAATACTTTCCTATTTAACTATATCGAGATTTTTGCCCTTATTTCATTTTATAATTTAAACAAGTAAATCCCTTTGTAAATTAAATACAACAGGAAATCCAACTTAGTATAGAAGAAATACCAAGACATCCCCCAGAATCCGGCGACACAAGTCCATGAGCAATTTCAAAGAATTTATACAATTATACAGCGCTTGTCCGAAAACAAATTGGACAAAGACAATAAATATGAAATGTAAGTACACAGGAGGGAGACTCTAGCAGATGCGGAGCGCCTCTGGATGGATGCAGCCTGAATAAGTCTCCAAATCAATCGCTGAGCTATGAAGATACCTGTGCAACAAAATACAGAGAAAGTGTAGCATGAGTACATATACATATATGTACCCAGTGAGTATCCCGTCTAAACTCGAAGAAGTAGTGACGAGAGGTCGACTCGATACTCACTAAGGTCCAAAAGTAATAAGGTAAGCAGGATGTAAGGAAAACAGTAGGCATGTAAGACAAATAATCAAGTACATCAATACCACGTATCTAATAACAATTTAAAATCAAACAAGTTTGGTATCCGCTGTGGCGTACGGCCCGCTTCCATATGGTACTCACTCTCATCGCTTTGTCGTGGCGTACGGCCCGATCCCATCCTGCAATCTTTGCCGTGGCTTACGACCTGATCCCACCCTGTAGTCTTCGCCGTGGAGTACGGCCTGATCCCATAATATACTCTCTCAACACTCTGTCGTGGCGTACGGCCCGATCCCATGATATAATCTCTCATCACTCTGCCGTGTCGTACGACCCGATCCCATGATATAATCTCTCATCACTCTGCCGTGGCGTATGGCCCGATCCCAGCCTGTAATCTTCGCCGTGGCGTACGGCCCGATCCCACCCTGTAGTCTTCGCCGTGGCGTACGACCCGATCCCATAAGAGCGGGGTATATCACAAATCGCTCGCGGAATGTAAATTTGCAAAGCGGCAACATGCGCACATAAAGTATTAAGTCTACTTCACATTTCAAAATCATTTTCAATTATTTAAGTCAACGAATGCTCAGGGAAACAATAATATATTTCATCTTATTTTGTTAAAATAAACAATTTCCCTTCATATCAACTCCCGTAAAACAGTTCTTTTCATGCTATTTCCGTAAAACAATTACTCTTATATTATTTAAAATCCATAAGTCTCAGAGCAACAGAAACCAAATATAACAAGATCTCATAACATAACATATAAGTCAACACAAGAAAAATATAAGGCATGGTGTGGGGCCTAACTACCCGGACATAACAATAATAGTCGCTACGTACGGACTCTCGTCACTTGGTACGTACGTAGCCCCCACAAACAGTCACACACAGTACATAGGACACCTATGGGGACAATTCTCTCTTACAAGGTTGGAAAGGAGACTCACCTCGCTCCGAATATTCACCACCGGCTTCCAAACCTGTTTGACGCCTCCAATGGATGCACTACGTCTCCAAACTATCCAAATAACAACAATCCAATGAAAATATATTCTAATATTTGCTAAAGAAATTCAGATTATATAATTTCTCAACTCTGCTCAGTGAATTGACCAATATGCCCTCGGGCCCACGTGCCCGGATTTCGAAATTTCTTGAAGATAATCTCTACCCGAGGCTTTATTAGTTCAATCACACAATTTACTCCAATATTCATGCTCAATTCGTGGCTAAAATCAAATTTTATCAATTATAGGTTTCCTTGCAATTTTCCCACATTTTTCCCAATTTCTCATATCAAATCTATGTAATAACTCTTGTATTTAACTTGGAAATAAGTAGAAACAACTTACCTTTGATGCTGGATGAAATCCCCCTTAAAATGCTCTCCAAAACCATCCAAGCCAATGAAAGAAATGAAAGAAAATGGGCCAAATTCGTGTTTAAAGAATCTGCCCATGCTTCACTGGGTTGTACCTTGCACTTGTTCTGTACAGGTTGTACATCCTATTAAAATTTTTCCTTGTTGGACACCTTCTGTTAAAATACCCATAACTTCTTGTAGAAATATCCAAATAACAAACGCTTTAAAGAATTAGAAACTAGACTCGAAGTTCTTTAATTTGATAGGTAGTACACCATATAACGGATTATATATCTCGAGATATGAGCTTCTAAAGTCAGCTCCAGGCATCAGAAAATTCTGGCGAAAACTGCTCCACCAGCCATTTTCAATCAGTCATTACTTTTTTCACAAAACTCCAACTAACAAATAATTTAATTTTATGAAAACTAGACTTCAAGATCTACAACTTTTATGTTTTGCAAAATTTCAGATTCCTTATAGGTTTTGAGATATTAGCTTCCAAACTCAGCTCCACGACTGCATTAGTTGCTGTCAAAACAGCTTTTTCTGCAGAAATTTCAGCAATTCCTTAGTCCGAAATTCATTCCGTTAACCTTCCGAAATCCACCCGAGACCCTCGGGACCTTAACCAATTATACCAACATGTCCCAAAACATGATACGAACTCGTTCGAGTCCTCAAATCACATCAAACAACGTCAAAATCGTGAATCGTTCTCCAATCCAAATCTTTAAGAACTTAGAATTTCAAACTTCTACATCCGACGCCAAAACCTATCAAATCACGTCCGATTGACCCCAAATTTTGCACACAAGTCATATTCGACATTACAGACCTGCTCCAACTTTCGGAACTGGAATCCGACCCCGATATCAAAAAGTCAAACTCTCGGTCAAACTTCTCAAAAACCTTTAAATTTCTATCTTTAGCCAAATGACTTCAAAATGACCTCCGGACATCCGAATCACTTCCGATCGCGCTCCCAACTCCAGAATTACCATACGAAGCTATTCTCAGACTCGAAATCCCAAACGGACATCAATATCATTGAAATGCTCTTCAAGCCAAACTTAGGAAATTTTTTCAAAAAAACTGACTTCCACAATATACACTGAAACGCTCCTGGGTTATCCAAATCCCAATCCGAACATACGACCAAGTCCGAAATCATCATACGAACCTGCTGGAACCTTTGGATCCTGATTCCGAGGTCGTTTACTCAAAATTCCAGTCTTACTCAAGTTCTTCAACTTAAGGCTTCTGAAATGAGAATTTTCCTTTCAATTTAACTCCGAACCTCCTGAATTTCAACTCTGACCATACACACAAGTCACAATACCCGAAATGAAGTTGTTCATGACTCCCAACTGCTGAACGGCGCTCTGGATCTCAAAACGACCGGTTGGGTCGTTACATTCTCCCCCACTTAAACAGACGTTCGTCCTCGAACGTGCCAAGAACTGCCCCAGAATTATCTGAAATCACTGTTTGACACCTCGTGCACTTGCCCGTGCTACCACAACCCAGTTGAGCACATTAGCTTGATAAAATCTACAGATATTCCCGTTTATCCATATAATAAACTCAGACCCCAGTTCCAACACTTGAAATTCTCTGCCATGCCTGTTTTTAATATGTGAACACCGCATCAACTACCACACGAGGCACCAGAACACAACTGTGTATCTTTGCTGAATCAGCACCATACACCGCATAATCCATCATCTGATCATAATGACGCTCCCTGAAACTTAATAGCCAAAATTCTATGAATACGATGCCCTCAAAGCACTTTATAAGATATATACAAACATCCTGCTATAATGCTGACGATACCATCACAACGGAGGAGATGTGTAGAAATTCCTAACCAACTGCAGAATTAACCACACGTCGAAATCTTCTCTCTAAGCTTAGACCATCATCTCATTGCACACCAATAATGGCAATTGCCCTATAATATACTTGCATAGTCTTATAACAACGATCCCAGATTTATAATCTCGCCTCATCCAGTATGAACTGCTCAGACAACCAATCACCCAAAACACGACCATTAGTCCCACAAGATGCCACAATGCGCCAATAGGCCACAATTCGTACACGACACATAAAGAAAATGACATCAGGAAGGGACTACTCAACTCATGTAACTAACATGGATTTCCTTAGAAAATAGGAAGCAAAACACAAGAAAAATAAATACAGGAACCTCACTCAACATTACCCTGTTGCGGCGTGCAACCAGATCCAAATAACATACCCGTGGCGGCGTGCCACCCGATCCCATCATAAAATTCACATAAGGAGATATACATGGAGACGAATTGCTTCCCATTACAAATTACCGAATATCGGTCACAAGAACGCTAAGTACACAATACAATATTGGGGAGACCGATAGAGCCATATGCTACAAACTCAAAGTACAACTGAGGTGCGATATACAAAATCTGAATACTGAGAGCCATCCCGCTCACATATCCTCATCACTACGCGGAATCTCAACTCATAAGAAATTACCAAGTCGTTTCACAACTCACAGGGCACAATCATAATATACCTAAATTTGACGAAGACGGAACAACAACTAATATTCCAATACCCCTCCTTAAGGAGCGCTATACAGAAATGAACATACTTGATTCACGTGAAGCCCACAACCACATTGAATCCATTCACAACCCTCAAGCTGATTCCACTCACATTGTACTAGGCTAATAGCTTGACCTGGTTCCATAATACCCCAATTCCTCTCATAATACACAAGAACAACCATCATAACCGGGACAAACACCCCATGATCCATAATCGACTGAACTGAATGTCTTCCAAGTATAAATTCTCAATTAAGCAATATTACACTCTTTTATACTTGGTCAAATTCTTCAACAATCAGGTGACTACAAGTCACACTTACACAGTCTTCCTGTGGTCACTCTCCCACGACCTTCCACACAAGGTAACCAGTATGCACATCCATACCACCGACCAACCTAAGGGTGTAAAACAATTCAAGGACCCGTAACCAGGATACAAAGCCCCTGCCACCAAACACCAATCTCAGATGATACTAAAGACAACACCAACTTATTCTAAACATTCACATCCCTTGTTCTTGCTCCTCTGAGCTCATGACATCCTTATTAACACCGAGCCGCAATCTCGATTCTTACTTCCAGTTACATACCGCTTATTGCACACAACATGCCAATATAGAATAGCATAGGAACTTCCATCATAACTCCTGAACCACTATCAGGGTGAACTCTTCATCACATATATAAACCTTTTACTTGCCTCAATTCATGAGAATCATAGCAACACACAAGTGAATTCTCACCATCACCCAACATGCTAATCCTTAACTAGTGGTCTATACCACCATAAACCCTCCCGGAACCCGCCTACACCTGACATGCAATAGCACTTGAATGCTTCCAACTGAAATCTATTACGATGGCCGGCAGGCCCCACACATATATGCACAGACCATATACATACTCAATCATGCCGAAAGAACTGATCACTGCCGTACTTGTGCCATTTCAATCTATATTCTTTTAATCATCTTTAATTGCCTCAAAGAAAATAGTAACTTCCTTGAACTCATAGCCGCTCAACCCTCACTCATCCCGAATGACCTTGATTCACGAGACCATGCTGCCTAAATTTCGCAACCCGTCTCACAACCTCCTGATAATATTTCTACAACCCAGAGTCTATTTCTCTCACTCCTCTAATACTATCCAGCGTGCTGAAATAACATAGAACACTCCAACCATCTTCCTTTCTCTTAGAGATTATACTGTAGAAGCTCGATTCTTAATTATACTGCTGCCTGAAACCCTTAAACACCACATTCTCTAACTTTCGAATTCATTAGGACTGCTATTAAGAGTCACTCACTCTGACTGGCCTCGAATACAATCAACTCCAAGGCTCTTCTAGCACATGAACACCCGTTTCAACAAAGCACGTGACTGAGTCGCTACCCTTACAAATTGCCCATGCCTTAAGCACGAATTCTTAATCTTCCAAAGCCTAATCCTGGTCTAATAGGACCAATTCGCACACATTTATTGGATGCCAAGCTCAATTACCGCTTTACTCATTTCCCTTAGCTGTAACAACTTGCCAATATGCCGACAATCCGCAACTCCATGAGGACACAACCCCACATCCCAACTGCAGGTGGTGGGACTCCCCCACTTTGGTTAACCTTATTCCTTTAAGCACTACCCGACTTCCTTTCCTTACGCTTGGCCTTTTAGAAATGGAACCACCACCTATCACTTTTCACATATCTTCCTTCATCACGTGCTCCTCAATTGCGTCCTCAATTCAACATCCTTCTCTGTATCTCTTTGAACCAGCAGATCACCACAACTTCAAACTCTCCGAAGATTATCTTTCTCGAGCTGCCTTTATTAGAGGTAACTGTTCAATTCTGAACCACTACACACCACAATCTCTGACAACTGCTTCTTCAACACCGCTTCACAGCACTCTAACCCCATGCAACCGAAGAGCTATAACACCGGCGAATTTAACATATCCTATTTGATCAAACAACGATACCACAACACAGGTGAATACTCCACCTTGCTCGATAGCACCAAGCTTACTACTTTATCAATCCGAACCGGACCATTCACAGTCCAAGTGCCTTTCCTCTGTTGGAACTAAAATACTGAAATCTCGAAACCACAACATGAGAAGACCTCTCTTCAAGTCATTCATTGCCCCTATATATGGGCAAGCATCCTACCATCCTATCAACACCGCGCGATATCCAATCGTAAGCATCATAACAACCTGATAATAGCCTCAAATTCCTCAGAAACACAATTACTGAGCTGAAACAACATATTATTCTTCTGCAGGGCAAAAAAAAATAGCCCCAACCAACTACACATGGAAAACATCTCTCACCATTTCGATTCCTCAAATCCTCGAATCATAGCAAGAGCTTCGCGACGTATAAGATTGAGTAGGAAGAAACATATGCATAAGCCTTAATGGAATCAAATTGCACGATAAGGAATAAAGAAGATAATTACCTCTACAACCATGTAGTCTCTCGAAGATAAGTACAGACGTCTCCGTACCGATCCGCAAGACTCTACTAAACTTGCTCATGACTCGTGAAACCTAAGGGAACCTAGGGCTCTGATACAACATTGTCACGACCCAAAACCTATGGGTTGTGATGGTGCCGGACATCGCTGTCAGGCAAGCCAACCTCTTAATCAATAAGAAATACATTCCTATTTAACTATATCGATATTTTTGCCCTTATTTCATTTTATAATTTAAACAAGTAAATCCCTTTGTAAATTAAATACAACAGGAAATCTAACTTAGTACAGAAGAAATACCAAGACATCCCCCAGAACCCGGAGACACAAGTCCATGAGCAATTTCTAAGAATTTATACAATTATACAACGCTTGTCCGAAAACAAATTGGACAAAGACAATAAATATGAAATGTAAGTACATAGGAGGGAGACTCTGACAGCTGCGGAACGCCTCTGGATGGATGCAGCCCGAATAAGTCTCCAAATCAATCGCTGAGCTATGAAGATACATGTGCAACAAAATGCACAGAAAGTGCAGCATGAGTACATATACATATATGTACCCAGTGAGTATCCCGTCTAAACTCGAAGAAGTAGTGACGAGAGGTCGACTCGATACTCACTAAGGTCCAAAAGTAATAAGGTAAGCAGGATTTAAGGAAAACAGTAGGCATGTAAGACAAATAATCAAGTACATCAATACCAGGTATCTAATAACAATTTAAAATCAAACAAGTTTGGTATCCGTCGTGGCGTACGACCCGCTTCCATATGGTACTCACTCTCATCGCTCCGCCGTGACATACGGCCCGATCCCATCCTGTAATCTTCGCCGTGGCGTACGGCCCGATCCCACCCTGTAGTCTTTGCTGTGGCGTATGGCCCGATCCCATAATATACTCTCTCATCACTCTGCCATGGCGTACGGCCTGTTCCCATGATATAATCTCTCATCACTCTGCCGTGGTGTACGGCCCGATCCCATGATATAATCTATCATCACTTTGCCGTGGCGTATGGCCCGATCCCATATTGTAATCTTCGTCGTGGAGTACGACCCGATCCCACCCTGTAGTCTTCGCCGTGGCGTACGACCCGATCCCATAAGAGTGGGGTATATCACAAATCGCTCGCGGAATGTAAATTTGCGAAGCGGAAACGTGCGCACATAAAGTATTAAGTCTACTTCACATTTCAAATCCTTTTCAATTATTTAAGTCAATGAATGCTCAGGGAAACAATAATATCTTTCATCTTATTTTGTTAAAATAAACAATTTCCTTTCATATCAACTCCCGTAAAACAATTATTTTCATGATATTTCCGTAAAACAATTACTCTTATATTATTTAAAATCCATAAGTCTCAGAGAAACAGAAACCACATGTAACAAGATCTCATAACATAACATATAAGTCAACACAAGAAAAATATAAGGCATGGTGTGGGGCCTAACTACCCGGACATAACAATAATAGTCGCTACGTACAGACTCTTTCCACTTGGTACGCACGTAGCCCCCACAAACAGTCACACACAGTACATAGGACACCTATGGGGACAATTCCCTCTTACAAGGTTGGAAAGGAGACTCATCTCGCTCCGAATATTCACCACCGGCTTCCAAACCTGTTTGACGCCTCCAATGGATGCACTACGTCTCCAAACTATCCAAATAACGACAATCCAATGAAAATATACTCTAATATTTGCTAAAGAAATTCAGATTATATAGTTTCCCAACTCCGCTCAGTGAATTGACCAAAATGCCCTCGGGCCCACGTGCCCGAATTTCGAAATTTCTTGAAGATAATCTCTACCCGAGGCTTTATTAGTTCAATCACACAATTTACTCCAATATTCATGCTCAATTCCTGGCTAAAATCAAATTTTATCAATTCTAGGTTTCCTTGCAATTTTCCCATATTTTTCCCAATTTCTCATATCAAATCTATGTAATAAATCTTGTATTTAACTTGGAAATAAGTAGAAACAACTTACCTTTGATGCTCGATGAAATCCCCCTTGAAATGCTCTCCAAAACCATCCAAGCCAAATGAAAGAAATGAAAGAAAATGGGCCAAATTCGTGATTAAAGAATCTGCCCATGCTTCACTGGGTTGTACCTTGCACTTGTTCTGTACAGGTTGTACATCCTATTAAAATTTTCCTTTGTTGGACACCTTCTGTTAAAATACCCATAACTTCTTGTAGAAATATCCAAATAACAAACGCTTTAAAGAATTAAAAACTAGACTCGAAGATCTTTAATTTTATAGGTAGTACACCATATAAGGGATTATATATCTCGAGATATGAGCTTCAAAATTCAGCTCCAGGCATTCGAAAATTCTGGCGAAAACTGCTCCACCAGACATTTTCAATCAGTCATTACTTGTTTCACAAAACTCCAACTAACAAATAATTTAATGTTATGAAAACTAGACTTCAATATCTACAACTTTCATGTTTCGCAAAATTTCAGATTCCTTATAGGTTTTGAGATATAAGCTTCCAAACTCAGCTCTGCGATTGTATTAGTTGCTGTGAAATTTGGTATCATTCCGAGTTGTGTAGGTCAGTTCGATACGTTGTTAGCGAAGTTTAGAAGATTTAAATTCCTAAGTTTGGTTCTTGAGGTTTGGGGTTGTGATTTCGAGTTATAGCATTTTTTTGAGTGTTCCAAAGGCTTGAGCGAGTCCGTAATATGATTTGGGACTTGTTGGTATATTTGGACTAGGGCTCGGGTAGGCCCAGGTTCCTAGCGGGGCTAAAAACCAGCAAACAACGCTGCTGGTGCACCTGCTCTGGTGTGACCGCAGGTGCGGTTGCCCAGCATCGTAGGTGCGAGACCGCAGGTGCGGTCCCAGGCATCAGAGGTGCGATCACCAATGGTCTGGAAAGTTATCGCAGGTGCATAGAATCTCTCATAGGTGCGAGACCGCAGGTGCGGTCTCCACTTCGCAGGTGCGATCCCACACCCCCTAGCCCAATTCCGCAGGTGCGAGATTCTTCTCGCAAGTGCGAGATCGCAGGTGCGAGATCGCAGGTGCGATCCCCAGAGCTGTAGGTGCGAGATCACTGTTCAGGCAGTGAGTTTAAAATACGGGTTTTAAACCCATTTTTCTCATTTTCCATCTTCTTCCTTAGGCGATTTCCTCCATTTTTTAGAGCTTTCAACCAGGTCCGATAAGGTAAGTGAACTCTACCCGGAAATTTGTTTCATGCATGCATCCTAGCCTAATTAACTACATAAACTAGTGCAAAAATGCAAGAAATTGGGTAGTAACCTAGAACTTGTAATCACTTGAGAATTTTCTGTGAATTGGCCATGAAATCAAGTAAAAATCGTATATTAATGATCCTTAGGCTTTGGGTGAGTATTCCCTCCGAGAATTAAAAGAATCCGAGCGAGCGGGTCCGGGGTCGAATTTTGATAATTTTGGAAGAATGCTAGGAAATGGATAATTAGGCCATGTAATTGAATTATTGAATCCTTATTGATATACTTGAGTTGATTATGCCTAGATAATACCATTCCGGAGTTGAATTCTAAAGGAAATGCGGTGTTAGAGGGTTAATTGCTATACTTTGGACCCGAGGTAAGTGTTTGGTCTAACCTTAGCTTGAGAGAATAGAGTTGAGTATTATTTTCTATTTGCTAATTGTCTAATACGATGTATAGGTGTTGGTTGATTTCCCAATGCACACGCAAGTGTACGTGGTCGACAAGTAATATA
>ML419500.1:807-14087 GCA_005239525.1 Nicotiana knightiana
TTTTTTTTTGAGATTATGTCAAGCTGAATCTTCTTCTTTGTTCTTGGTCTATAAATCTGAAGTAATATTTAGTTGACATGATGTTAAGGAATCTAAATATATGTTGTGTGTGTAATATCTAAATCCTTAGAATTATTTTGTTTTGATGCATTGAGTATCACTGGATATCAGTTTTGTGTTAGTCCATTAGTGGAATAATGTGCACTTGGATGTTGAATCTGACCTCTTCTATGGTCAGATTTTACCCATAAGATGGCAGAAATATACTTTTGATTGGGTCTCTTTGGTCACTTAAGAGATTCAACAAGCAAGTCTCTAGATAGTTGGAACTAGGGTAGATGAGCCTGACTTCTTAATAGTCAAACTCATCCTTTAGTAGTGCATAAACAGTAGCCTGAGGTGCTGGAAATCACCCATTTACGGATAAGAAGTGGGTAATCAAAAGGCTCCTAGGGAAAAGAATCTGAATCCCTTAACATGATCAGATTTATTCTCTAAAACATGCCTAAAAATCAAAGTCATAGTATAAGTATGAGTTGAAAGTTACAAAAAATTACCTTTATGGAGTTGAATCTGACCCCTTTTATGGTCAGATTTAGTCCATAAAAAGGGGCAGGAACCTGTTTTGTTAAAGTGGTGTAAGGCATCATCAAGGTTGAGTCTAACCTCCTTTATGGTATGACTCATCCTATAAATGTTTGAAGGTCTGCTGTTACTACTGTCCAAATAGCAAAATTTTGGACTTATAGTCTTAGATTAAAAGATGCTTTTATTTGTGTTTCTGTGGTCACTGAAGAAACTCATTAAGCAAGTCTCCATATAAACTTAGACTTAGTTTTGTGTTGGCATTATGGGATTAAAAGTCTGACCCATTCATGGTCAGATTCCCCATATAATCATGCATAAACAGTTATAGAATAGTTAGATTATTATCACAAAAGGGCATTAAGACAGGAATCTAAACTCATAAATGGTCAGATTCATGCCTTAAGAAATGCCTAAGAGTAGTCAAATCATTGTATGAATTTAGGCAATAACCCGTGGAGTGATTAAAGGGTTGATGGGTTCGCATCTTCAGAGCTGAACCTGACCTCTTTATGGTCAGATTCATTCCAAGAAGAGTGCACCAAAGTAGGTTCTGTCCTTTAGAATTGACGTTATTGCATGATTGGGATTAAACCTGACCCAATAATGGTCATGTTGCCTTACAACATGCCTAGAATGTATCTGTTAAGTTAGTCATCTCGTGATTAAGAAAAAATAGACAAAAAAATATAGATTTCAAAGCCTCTGAAGGCCGGCTTGCGCAGGAGCAGTGTTGTTCTCTCTTTACTTTGTTACTTATTGTTTTTCCTTTTAGGAAATTGTATTTCATAGTGAAATAATAATGTAATAATATTATTTTTTTTTTGTATTTTTAGTTGTAAATATGGACTGGATACTGTACACTATTATTCCAGTTTTCTTACTTTTTTCTGCTAAATCCAGAATTGGGCCAGCTTGATGAAACAGCCCACTAAGGCTTTAATCAAGTTTAACTCCTTAGGCTATCAGGCTGTGAGGGAGTAGACGGTCCCAAGGATTAGAGTTATCTGCTTTAAGAAGTAGTATGATGAAAGTAGACGTTCAATTAAAAGTATGAATTTATATCTGAATTAGCCTATATGAAAATCTCCCTGTAAACATCTGCTAGAATTTTGGAATCGTGTTATTTTAGATTCTGTAACTTTCAATATGAATAGAAATTGATGATTCAAAATATTGTTAACTTATCTCACATTTTTTTTTAATTTTTTCGAGATAGATTTATGAATATATGTACCTTAAAAATACGATTTTAGATCTATGTTTAGGCTGTCTAAAAATGGACAAAAAACTGCAAAGTGTGAACTGGTAAAACCTGTTTATGCCATGCTATTCTTTCAAGATTACAAAGTCCTCACAACGAACAATAGATAGTTTTAGCTTACAAATTCAAGGCCGGAAAACAGTAAATAAGGTGTTTGTATGCTTATAAGCGTATGCATGAATAAATATTTATTTTGACTGCTATGCTTCTTATTATTCACCAAACTAGAAAGTAAAGACTCTTAAGACTTAGCTAAATATCCTAGACTAGTGGCCTTCCTACAAACTAGTCACAATTGGGATTGGCCAAAAGGGTCGAAACAATTTGGGGCTAAAATATGGCCATAGCCCGAAACCTGTTATCCTTAGACTAATAAATATCATTTTAGGCGATCTTCTAGGTAGAATGAGACCTTTAGATTGAAATTTGATAAAAATCGAATACTATCTCAAATTACCATAACTCGGGAGTGGCAACTCATGCCCCCGACCCTCAACTCCAAACATTAACAAACCGTACATAGCAACCACGGGTGATTTTATGTGACGTGTTTGCCATGTGCTCAAAAACAGCAAGTACACGCCATCGTGAATTGTTTAAAATAAATCCATAAACATCCTAATCAATCTTAAAACTAAAACGCTCTTGCGAAAAAATAGAAAACTCAAACATCGCCACAAACGGGCATTATAAAATCGTCACGACCATAGTCTTGGCTACNATGCATTTCATGTGGCGCAGTTATCATATGTCCCAAAAACGAATAAGTGCATGACATCGTGACTTATTTCAAGACAAATCCATAAATACGAAAGCGGTTAAAAATTAAACGGTTAAATGCAATAGGCAAAAAAAATATGTAAATCATCAGATAACTAGGCCAAATATTAATAGTTAAGCGACCGTGCTAGAACCACAAACTCGGGAATGCCTAACACCTTCTCCCGGGTTAACAGAATTCCTTACTCGGATTTCTGGTGCGCAGACAAATCAAAACAGAGTCAAAATTTCCTCGGTTTTTGGGATTCTTTAACGCGGTGTCCCGGAACATCGTAAAAAATCCGGGTGGCGACTCTGAAATTAATAAATAATCCCAAAATCGAATAATGTCACTTAAAGTGGAAAAAACTCCCTTATATCACCTTACGGGGGTGAAAAAGGAGGTGTGACAACAATCAGCTTCCAAGTACAGATAAGTTCATATTATAACGAACATGGAAGTAAAAAATAAGATTTCTATCGAAAATAGACCCACGGGCATGCTTGGCACACAATGCATAGGTACTCGTCGCCTCACCTATGCATTGAACATGATAAACACTTAACACATAGCATACAATACCTATTCCCTCACCAAAATTAGGCAAGACACTTATCTCGGGTCCAAAAATAGCAGTCAAGCCTCTAACACTGCCTTTCCTTTTGAATTCAACTTTGGAAAAACAATATCTAGACATAATTAACTTATTAACATCAATAATGACTCATTAATACAATCCCATAGCCTAAATATACAATTCCTAGCATTCTTCCAAAAATACCAAAATCCGACCCCGGACCTGCTTGGTCCAAACACGAGGCTTGGACCAAAACCCGATCACCCATACCCCCACGAGTTCAAATATATGATTTGTTTTGAAATTCGACCCCAAACTGAGGTTGAATTACCCAAAATCCCATAAACCCTAATTCTACCCAAATCCCCTAATTTCTACTTTGTTTTCATGATTTTAGGCCTAGATTCTAGTGATTAGTTGATGAAAGTGAGAGGAAATGATGTTAAGAACACTTACCTATGGAGCTATGGTGATGGAGGTCTTCAAATTTCGCCTAAGGAGAGTGGGGAAGAAGGTGGGTTGAGAAAAGTGGTGAGAATCCCGTAATGTTTCTGTTTTTAAGGCATTAAAATGACTAGGCGAATTTACTCTACGCGATCGCGGAAAGGGAGTTGCGATCGCGGAGAGTACTGGGTTTTAGACTTACACGATCGCGAATAAGGGACTGCGATCGCAGGGGTACTGGACACTGACCATCGCGATCGCAACCAGGAGATCGCGTTCGTGTAGAGCAACACGCTGCCCCGCCCCCAGATCCTTTAACGCTATGCGATTGCGTGAGGCCCCTCGCGATCGCGTAGAGCACCACCCCCAGGCACTGTGATCGCGTCCAAGGCCCTGCGTTTGCGTAGGGTAATTTCCCACCCCCAAGAATAGACACATTGTGATTGCGTGAGTCACGCCACGATCGCGGAGAGCAAAACACAGAACACCAGAAACAGATCGAAAACCAGCTTTTTCCAACTCTTTTGCACCCCGACACCTACCTGGAACTAACCCAACCCTCGGGGCCCAAAACCAAATATACGCACGACTTCAAAATCATCCTACAAACTTATTTGAGTAATTAAACCACTAATATAACATCAAAACCAATGAATTAAACTCAAAAATCTATAGAATTTTCTCAAACTTCATAAACTTCTAAATTCTCCAATTTTGGTCTGAAACACGTCAAACCAAGTCCGTTTCTTTCCAAATTTTACAGATAACTCACATAACACATATTGAACCTGTTCCGGGCATCAGAACCATAATACGGGCCCGGTAACAAAGATTTCACATCAAAGTTCATTTTCAAAAGTCTTTCTTATTTTCAGAAAATAATTTTCTTTAAAAATTCATTTCTCGGGCTTGGGACCTAGGAATTCGATTACGGGAATACGCCCGAGTCCCATATTTCCCCACGGACCCTCCGGGACCGTCAAATCATGGGTCCGGGTCTGTTTACCAAAAAATGTTGACCAAAGTCAACTTTATTCCATTAATTATCCTAAATTCAACATTTCAACATATTTCCACATAAAAACTTCCCGTCTACGCACTCGGGTTATGCACGTACATCGAGGTGAGATTAACGGAGGCTTTCGGGGCCTCAGAATACAGTTTTTGCTAAGTTACACAAGATGACCTTTTGGGTTATCACAATCTCCACCTCTAAAACAACCGTTCTTCCTCGAACGGACGTAGAAAAGTGCCTGAAACGGGGAAAAGGTGGGAATAACGGCTTCGCATATCGGGCTCGGACTCCCAAGTAGCTGCCTCAACAGGCTGACCTCTCCATTGAACACGAACTAAAGGATAACCCTTCGATCTCAACGGTCGCACCTGCCGATCTAATATGGCTATTGGCTCCTCCTCATAAGACAAATCCTTGTCCAACTGGACACCACTGAAGTCAAGCACATGAGATGGGTCCGCAATATACCTCCGGAGCGTAGACACGTGAAATATTGGATGAACGGCTGACAAACTAGGTGGCAAGGCAAGCCTGTAGGCCACCTCTCCTACCTTTTCCAAAATCTCAAATGGACCAATGTACCTAGGGCTCAACTTGCCCTTCTTCCCGAACCTCATCACGCCCTTCATAGGCGACACTCTAAGAAACACCTGATCTCCTTTCATGAAAGCCAACTCTCGAACTCTACGATCCGCATAACTCTTTTGCCTGGACTGAGCTGTACGAAATCTATCCTGAATAATCTTCACCTTGTCCAAGGCATCCTGGACTAACTCAGAACCAAACAATCTAGCCTCTCCCGGCTCAAACCATCCAACTGGAGACCGATACCGTCTACCATACAATGCCTCATACGGAGCCATTTGAATGCTCGACTGATAGCTGTTGTTGTAAGCAAACTCATCTAAAGGCAAGAACTGGTCTCATGAACCTCCAAAGTCAATAACACAAGCTCGCAACATATCCTCCAAAATCTGAATAGTACGCTCGGACTGTCCGTCTGTCTGAGGATGAAATGCGGTGCTCAACTCAATCTGGGTGCCCAACCCTCGCTGAAATACTCTCCAGAAATGGGAGGTAAACTAAGTACTTCGGTCTGATATATCGATATAGGCACACCATGCAGTCTAACAATCTCTCTCATATAGATCCTTGCCAACTTCTCTGTTGAATACGAAACTGATATTGGAATGAAGTGCGCTGACTTGGTCAGCCTATCCACAACGACCCATGCTGCATCAAACATCATATGAGTCTGTGGGAGTCCAAATACAAAGTCCATGGTGATACGCTCCCACTTCCACTCGGGAAGCTGAATCTGCTGCATCAAACCGCCGGGTCTCTGGTGCTCGTACTTAACCTGCTGACAATTCAAGCACCGAGCTACATAATCTACAATATCCTTCTTCATTCTACGCCACCAATAATGTTGCCGCAAGTCCTGGTACATCTTTGCGGCGCCCGGATGATTGGAATACCGGGAACTATAGGCCTCCTGAAGTATCAACTCACGAATGTCATCAATATCGGTCACACAAATACGGCCCTGCATCCTCAAAACTCCCTCATCATCCATTGTGACCTGCTTGGCACCTCCATGACGAACCATATCTCTAAGAGTGCATAAGTAACGATTATCATGATGCCTGGCCCGAATACGATCATACAATGAATAACGGGCCACGGTATGGGCTAACACACTGCCAGTCTCAGAAACCTCCAATCTCACAAATCGGTTGGCTAAGGCCTGAACATCCAACGCAAGAGGTTGCTCCCCGACTGATAAATAAGCTAAACTGCCCGTACTAACTAACTTCCGGCTCAAAGCATCGGCCACCACATTGGCCTTTCACGGATGATAAAGAATGGCCATATCATAATCCTTCAGCAACTCTAACCATCTCCTCTGCCTCATGTTCAACTCCTGCTGTCTGAACAGATACTGCAAGCTCTTATGGTTCGTGAACACCTCACATGGCACTCCGTACAGATAGTGCCTCCAAATCTTCACAGCGTGAACAATGGCTGCAAGCTCCAAATCATGAACTGTATACTTCTTCTCCTGACTCTTCAACTGACGAGAAGCATAGGCTATAACCTTGTCGTCCTGCATCAACACTGCACCAAGACCAACCCGTGAAGCATCACAATACACAGTATACGGTCCTGAACCTGAGGGCAACACTAACACTGGTGTCGTGGTCAAGGTTGTCTTGAGCTTCTGAAAGCTCGCCTCACACTCATCAGACCACCTGAACTGAGCACTCTTCTGGGTCAACCTGGTCATCGGTGCTGCGATAGATGAAAAGCCCTCCACGAATCGGCGATAATACCCTGATAAACCCAAGAAGCTCCGAATCTCTCTAGCTGAAGTGGGCCTGGGCCAATCTCTAACTGCCGAATCTTCTTAGGATCCTCCTGAATACCCTCTGATGAAGCCACATGGCCTAGAAATGCAACTGAACCCAACCAAAACTACACTTGGAGAATTTGGCATACAACTGACTATCCCTCAGAGTCTGGAGGACGACTCTATGGTGTTGCTCATGCTCCTCTCGGCTGCGAGAGTATATCAAAATATCATCAATGAAAATAATAACGAACGAGTCCAAGTAAGGCCTGAACACTCGGTTCATCAGCTCCATAAAAATAGCTGGGGCATTTGTCAATCCAAATGACATCACCAAGAACTCATAATGCCCATAACGAGTGCGAAAGGCTATCTTAGGGACATCAGACGCCCTAATCCTCAACTGATGGTACCCAGATCTCAGATCAATCTTAGAGAACACTGTAGCACCCTAAAGCTGGTCTAATAATCGTCAATCCTCGGAAAATGACACTTATTCTTAATAGTAACCTTGTTCAATTTTCGGTAGTCAATACACATCTTCATTGAGCCATCTTTATTCTTTACAAACAACCCTGGAGCACCCCAAGGAGAAACACTAGGCCTAACGAAGTCTTTACCCAACAAATCCTGTAACTGCTCCTCCAATTCCTTCACAATACTGATATCGAGATACGATGCTTGAAGACCTCATAATTACCTAAAATAATGTGCCTCATCTAACGCCACCTGGAACGGGCACCTACTTTGTAAGTTAAGGCTCCATAATTATAGCACGAATTTAGCAAATTACGCACAGATGGTTAATTAGTTTATTTATTTATTTATTAATTAATACTATTATTATTACTCCTATTTTTATACATAAGTCTTTAACAAGCATGACTTCCTACCAGTACTTATAGTACAAAGAAACAAAATTTAATTCACAAGGGAGAATTTAAACACAAGAATTTCCATCACAAGGATCTCATCCTTACATAACTTCCACCGCGGCTCGAGGTCCGGTCTAAATATACCAAATCATTTTAACACGCGAGGATCTCGTCCTCGATTCTGAATCACAAGTAATATGCATATCGTGCCACTCGAAACATTCCATTTCCTTCATTTAAATATTTTCCATTAAGAAACATTTCAACACGTAATGGTAAACACAATTATTCCCATAGAATTTCTCAATACAAGTATCACATAAGTAGATTTTTGAGTTACGAAGCTCACCCGAAAGAAGAGCATATTAGAAGAATTTTATTAGATAAGCATAGCCGAATTAAGTTCAGAAAATCATCACTTTATAATAATTAGAGATTGTTCTTTTAATGAAATCATTTGATGTAATGACCTCATCCATACCATAGAAAATATATATCAACAGACTGGGTCTCCACCTCTAGCAATATAACCTCCACTTTCGACATTCCGACTCTTATTTTCCCAGGTGGTTATGTAGTTGAGTTGTAGCTGAAAGGGGGCACGTAGCCTGAGTGCTCTGATGAAATATGACTCTCCCAAGTCTAGGGAAATTTCTACCACTAGCCGACATAAGTATCATCTTGCCCTGAGTCTTCCAAAATTTACAATCATTTTGAGTCCTTTAATGAGTCTGGGGACTCGCCCTCTGGCTATACGAACCAACGTAGGAGAATGACGGGTTAACTTATCGCCTGATAGCATATTCTGATACCGTCGAATGACCTGACGCAGCCATGACTTTCACGCTGAGCAGAATTTTGTAGACTTCAAGTTGTTTGAATAACTCCTATGGTACTGAGGTATAGGGTTATCAAGGAGGTAGACATACCGAAATTCTCAGCTTTATCTCTTGCAAAAATCCCCGACCTTATACATTCCAAGCCACAACCGATATGACATGCAGCCTCGCAATCTATTCCTTGACAGTGGACTCCCCCCACGTGACACGAAATCATAGGTCACAGTACCTGATAATCCACGATGTTAAACTTCACAGCTCATATAAATCAACCCCATTGCTTTACACTTATTCCCATGGTGTGCAATACTTCATGGAAGCGGTCAAGAAAATCATCTGGGTCTTCGAAAGGTATACCACTGAAATGGAGCGGAACTTGTTTGGTAACTTGTTCAACCTCAATAAACGGACTAGTGCATCCTACAACCATGGAGTAGCTATAAATCCTTCCGGAATCTGAACTAGTTCAACATAGACTGACCGAGCTAGAACCTCTGCATCTAGATCCATTTGAGACTGTACAATAAGTGTTGATGTTCGAGCTTTAGACTGCGCTCTGCTTCTGTCTCCTCCCTTGATCGTAGCTGCCACTGGGGCTTCCTCTCTTGTTCGGTCGTAGACGCTTCGCTTGTTGTCGAGATTAGTGAGAGGATAAGAGTAGGTAAGTTCAATCATCAATGATAGAATAAATTCGTACGATAGAGATGAAGAAATGTGGAGTTATTCCTAACTTTGCAGCCTATGGGGGATAAATACAGACGTCTCTGTACCGATCCCTCAGACTCTACCAAGGTTGTTCATGAGTTGTGAGACCTAAGAAACCTAGAGCTCTGATACCAACTTGTCACGGCCCGAAATCCCACCTTCGGTCGTAATGGCATCTAACGCTGAACCCTCTAGACAAGCCAACATGTGCAGTTGAACTAACACGATAACACCGAATTAACAGAATAAGCTAAAAACAGTTCACCATTATTAACAGCAGAAATAGATAAAGTTTCAAAACTAAGTAAAGATAACATAATACAACGTCGCAATAATTCCCCAAAACCTGGAGTCACAAACTCACGAACTGTCTATAGGACTGCTAAATACAAAATCTGAAAGGAAATACATGAGTGTCTCTGAGAACTAGAGGAAATCCAAGATAGAATACAGGAACTAGGGATAGGAGAGACGCCAAGGCCCACGAACATCAGCAGTATACCTTGAAGCCTCTGGGATGGACTGAAGGTTACTCCTCTAACGCTGTCCACTGGGTCCGAGTACGGGATCTGCACAACAATAAGATGTGTAATGTAGCATCAGTACAACCGACCCCATGTACTGAGTAAGTGTCGAGCCTAACCTCGGCCGAAAAAGCGACGAGGCTAGACTTGACAACAAATGTTAACCTGTCATATTCTACAACACATATCGTGGAAAACAAAGAAAAAGATAAACAGATACGTAGGGGGATACGGGAGTAGACAAAGGGGGTAACAAGTGAGATAGAGCAGTTAATTAAGTACATAGGAACAGACAAGAAGACAATTTATCAGAAATATGTTAAGGAAACAAATATAATGCCAGAAATGTAATAAATGGCACGGCATCACCCTTAGTGATTTTACTCTCTTCCTCACAATGCAATGTACGATGTAAGATAACATGAATCATGGCACGGCATCACCCTTCGTGTTTTTACTCTCTTCCTCATTCTGCAAGGTATCATGTATGGCAATGTAAATCATGGCACAGTATCAACCTTCGTGATTTTAAATATAAATCATGGCACGACATCAACCTTCGTGCTTTTAAATATAAATCATGGCACGGCATCACCCTTTGTGCTTTTACTCACTTCCTCACTATGCAATATATGATGTAATCAATGTAAATCATGGCACGGCATCACCCTTCGTTCTTTTACTCTCTTTTTCGCTATGAAATATATGATGTGATCAATGTAAATCATGGCACGGCATCACCCTTCGTGCTTTACACTATTCCTCACCAATGCAATGACAATTATCAAAATGGAAAGGAATGTAGCATAGTGGAATCACAAATCGTAATCACCCGACAAGGGGAGAATATCAGTCATTATCATAACAAATTTCCCGGCACGGGTCTCAGCTATACCAACCTTTTCAAGTATATCCTTTACAGTTGGGTACTCAATAGGACCATTACATCACAAGTTCATCAACAAGGATTTTCAACAACAATCAACTTCCAAGTAGAGATAAGTTCATATTATAACGAACATGGAAGTAATAATAAGATTTCTATCGAAAATAGACTCACAGGCATGCTTGACACACAATGCATAGGTACTCGTCGCCTCACCTATGAATTGAACATGATAAACACTTAACACATAGCATACAATACATATTCCCTCACCAAAGTTAGGCAAGACACTTACCTTGGGTCCAAAAATAGCAATCAAGCGTCTAACACCGCCTTTCCTTTTGAATTCAACTCCGGAACAACAATATCTAGACATAATTAACTTATTAACATCAATAATGACTCATTAATACAATCCCATAGCCTAATTATACAATTCCTAGCATTCTTCCAAAAATACCAAAATCTGACCCCGGACCCGCTTGGTCCAAGCACGAGGCTCGGACCAAAACCCGATCACCCATACCCCCACGAGTTCAAATATATGATTTGTTTTGAAATCCGACCCAAAATTGAGGTTGAATTACCCAAAATCCCATAAACCCTAACTCTACCCAAATCCCCTAGTTTCTACTTCGTTTTCATGATTTTAGGCCTAGATTCTAGTGATTAGCTGATGAAAGTGAGAGGAAATGATGTTAAGAACACTTACCTATGGAGCTATAGTGATGGAGGTCTTCAAATTTTGCCTAAGGAGAGTGGGGAAGAAGGTGGGTTGAGAAAAGTGGTGAGAATGCCGTAATGTTTCTGTTTTTAAGGCATTAAACTGACTGGGCGAATTTACTGTACGCGATCGCAGAAAGGGAGTTCTAATCGCGGAGAGTACTGGGTTTTTGACTTACACGATCGAAAACAAGGGACTGCGATCGCGGGGGTACTGGACACTGACCATCGCGATCACGACCAAGAGATCGCGATCACGTAGAGCAACACGCTGCCCCACCCCCAGATCCCTTTAACGCTATGCGATCGTGTGAGGCCCCTCGCGATCGCGTAGAGCACCACCCCCAAGCACTGCGATCGCGTCCAAGGACCTGCGTTCGCGTAGGGTAATTTCCTACCCCCAACCATAGACACATCACGATCGCGTGAGTCACGCCGCGATCGCAGAGAGCTAAACACAGAACACCAGAAACATATCAAAAACCAGCTTTTTCCAACTTTTTTGCACCCCGACACCTACCCGGAACTCACCCGAGCCCTCGGGGACCAAAACCAAATATACGCACGACTTCAAAATCATCCTACGAACTTATTCGAGTAATTAAACCACTAATATAACATCAAAATCAATGAATTAAACTCAAAAATCTATAGAATTTTCTCAAACTTCATAAACTTCTAAATTCTCCAATTTTGATCTGAAACACGTCAAACCAAGTCCGTTTCTTTCCAAATTTTACAGATAACTCACATAACACATATTGAACCTGTTCCGGGCATCGGAACCATAATACAGGCCCGGTAACACATATTTCACCTCAAAGTTCATTTTCAAAAGTCTTTCTTATTTTCAGAAAACAATTTTCTTTAAAATTTCATTTCTCGGGCTTGGGACCTTGGAATTTGATTACGGGAATACGCCCGAGTCCCATATTTTCCACTCCGGGACCGTCAAATCACGGGTCTCGGTCTATTTACCAAAAAGTTTGACCAAAGTCAACTTTATTCCATTAATTATCATACATTCAACATTTCAACACATTTCCACATAAAAATATCCCGGCTACGCACATCAAGGTGAGATTAACGGAGGCTTTCAGGGCCTCGGAACATATTTTTTGCTAAGTTATACAAGACGACCTTTTGGGTCATCACACTTATAGGCATGGAGCTCATGAAGTGGATCTCAAATACGGATCAGGAGACAAAAGAGTTGTAGGCCGATGCTTATAATTGGAAATCACAATATGATGGCCTAAGGATTGACATGGATGCCTTAGAAGAGGAAAGGAGTACCTTGAAGCGGCAGATGAGGCTCATGGCGGCAGAACTGGAAGTAGGGAAGGCTTCTTCCAGTCAGGCTGATAAAGACAAGAGTATTCTGGAGTCCTCATTTGCTGAGCAGCTATCCCGTGCCTCAGAGGAGATTATAGACTTGAAAAACTTGTTGGGGCAGAAGAAGGAATACTCAGGCGAGCTCGTGCAATCACTCACCCGTACTAAAGAGGATCTTCGTAATGCTTTAGATAAAGTTCAAACTCTGGAGGAGTCGATTGTACAGTTAAGGGCCGCCCATGAAGCTGCTGAAGCGGAGAAGGACAGATTGAGAGCTGAGATTCAAGTATGGGAAAGGGATTATTAAGATCTTGAAGAGGTGGATGCTGTTGATGTGAGCTGGGCGTATATAAATTCTCGCCTTGACACATTGACGGAAATGAGTCAAGAGGGTTTCG
>ML419505.1:0-68005 GCA_005239525.1 Nicotiana knightiana
TTGACTATCGGTAAATTGAAAACAAGGGTTATCACTATCAAGAATAACAGGTGGAGGAGGATGTGCAACAGGTCTAGGTCGGGTAGCCGGGGTCGGGGGAGTAGTAGTAGTTTGCCTACTAGATTCACCAATTTTAGCTTTTCCCTTACCACCAAATATTTTTTTCAAAGAAAAGTCCATATTAATCATAAGGAAAATAAATTAAACAAACAAAACTATAATATTAAAACTTAAGAGTTGGAATGAGTTTACCAAATTGACGAACAACTTCTTGAAAATTGTATAATGTTGAAGACTTGAAGACTTGAATACTTCAATTCACCAACTTCACAATTTTTCACAAATTGCAATAATAAAGTAAGCAATTATAGAAGAAAATTAGAGAGAGATTGATGATTTTGTGAGTAAAAATAAAAGAATGAGGGGGTATTTATAGTTGAGAATAGGGAAAAAGTGTAATTATAAAAGTTTGGGGGCCAAATGGCTATTTTAAAAAAAGCCAAATGGCTAAAATTAAAAGGACAACGGCTAGATTTTAAAATTCTGACCTTTCGCCATTTTTTAAATAAAAAAATTTTTTTAGAAAAAAAAAAGTCGTCGGGCCTGTAAGGCCTGTTTGACCCGTTTAAACCGGCCCAGGCCCGAGTTCCGGTCCCAGGCTAAGCGGGCCCGGGCTCACGGTCCCTTCCCCCAGGCCCACCCGTTATGGGCTCACAAGCCCGTCTAGACCATACCCGCCACGGGCCGGCCCGTTTAGCCCACAAGCCCGCATAGGCCGCGGCCCGGTCCGGTCCCGAGTCAGGCCCGGCCCACCTGCCAGCCTTATCCTATTAGTGGATATTGGCATCTCGAAACAATGTTAATGACTAATTGAATCCAGACATAAAAATTGATACCAAAGTGACAAACATACAACAGAGGAAATCTAAAGGGTTGTACCATCTTTTGCCCTCTTTGATTATATTCTTAACCAAATGAGATAAAGGTATCTTTAAATGTTGCCACCTTGCAAAAATAATTTAAGAGTCACTTAATGGGTATCACATGTTGCTGCCACGTTGAGAAAGGGTAAGCTTCATATTGAATTAATTAGTTAAGCTCCCACTAAAAATTATTAATCACCCAATTATCCACCTAATTAAGAATTATCTCAAATTACTTAAAATACTACTCACTTTTAACATACTTTATGTACCCTACTATCATGGTAATGTGGTACCATATAAAGTCAATATATACACTATTATTTTATTAGACATCCATGTAAAAATACATATATTTTCTCAACTTCTAATTTTCCAAATCTCATATAAAGAGTATAAATTTTTGTACGCTTAGTTCTTAAAATGGTAAAAATATAACCTTCTTTTCTTGTGAAAAAAATAATTTCTCTCTTTACAATAAATAAAATCTCATAAACTTTCTCATATTATATATGTGTATAATGTAAAGCATATTCGAAAGTAGTAATATTAATAACCATATAAAACCATAATTTTCAAACTTTTTTTTACAAAAATATTCCACTCAAAATATCATATCATATGTATATAACGGTATCGAGGTTGTGTTGATACCCAATATTTTCCCAAAAAATATTTTAAATTGCATACATTACTTCAAAATCATGTATGAATAGCAATTGATATTTTTCCACAATTTTTCTATATTTGTATTAATCTATCCATCATTTTATTACCAATAAATAATTATAAAATTGCATTACAAATGATTTCAAAAGTATTTCTTTATTTAATTTATTGTTTATGCTCCTAATTAGACCCAATTATTTCATAATTAGCCAAATTGCCATCTTTTAGCTATAATTGCAATAACTTTGCAATTATAGCTCAAGCATATAATTTTGCACTATTTTCTACCAGAAATTAGTCATTTGTACTTTTAAATACTAAATAATCATTTCAAACTATTTTCTATGCATGAAATTTATATTTTATAATTATTAGCTATTTTATAAATTATTTTAATTAATTTGAATTGGTTATTTAAAAAATAACCTAATCCCATTTCAATTGTAGGCTAAGTTAAATCAGACCCAAACCTTATTAAATCAACCCCAACAGACCCCAAGCCCAAATACCCTTGAGCCCAATCTGATATGCCCAACCCAACACCCCATTTCAATCCTGACTGTTGATCATTCAGATCAATGGTCCAGATATACCTTAACTTAATTAAACCAAATGACCCCCTCCCAAACCCTCATTCCCACTCATTTCTCTCATCTGCTCTCCGTCGTCATCCCCTTCTCTCTCAAATCCCCTCAGCTTAAACCCTAAGCCCCTCACCATTTTCTGGTTCGCCGGTAACTATGCTGGTCTCACTACCATCCCTAGCCTCTATGGCTCCTCTCCATGGCCTGATTCTTGCATCCCTAAGGTCCCCAAGGGACCAGTTGGTTGTACATTCACCCCCCAGGTCTGTGCTCACCATTCTCAGGCCACCATGGTCTTTCTGAGTAAGATCGCTCTATTTCCTTACTAGACCTATGGTTTCTAAGCCGATCTCTTCTCATCTCTGGGTCGTCTCTCTCCGAAACCCTAACTCTAGCCCTTTGACTCCTTAATATCTGTAATAAATCTGAGTCTATTCGAGTTATCTTTACTATTTTTTTAAAGATTTTTCAGATTTTTTCTGAAGCATCTCTTCATCTTCAAACTAGGGTTTCTTAACCCCTTTTCAAAAATTATTCTTCTTCTGATTTCAGTGCTTTGATATTATTTTCACTATGTTTAAACGATTTATTTAAGTTTTTTCTTTATCTGATTTATTATGTTGAAAACCCTAAGTTTCTTGGTTTAATCTTTGGGTTCTGAGTCCGTCTTTACTGTTCGTTCTTTCAACTTGTTTGCATGTTTGATTCTCATGAATATGAGTAGATTTCTACCCTATTATGTTCATTAGGGTTTCTGATTCTTGCTTCTTCCGCTTATATTATGTTTGTTCTATTAATTCCTCTAGCCATTACTGTTTTTTGGTAGAATCCCTGATTCTACGTGATTTGTACCATTGTGTCCATAAGGGTTTCTCATTTTTTGCTTCTTCTTGCCTACTATGTGTTTATTCCGTTTGTTCATAAAGTTTTGTGTTAACTCTCCCCTTAATCAACACTGTTCCTATTTGAATTCCTAATTTTTCTGTGATTAACACCTTTTATTGATATCCTGTGATGATGTCTTTACTGATTTCCAACCTGTAAACTATTTTCTTACCTTATTATGTGATTGACTATTATTAGTTGATTCTTAATGATTGTTTCCTTAATTAGACCTTTCTGTACCTAGCCTAATTACTTACACTGATTGAAATTATTTCCTTATTTATGCTCCAGTCGTACATAATCCCTTTCCTTACTTGTTTCCTGTTTTTTACCATTTGAAATGACTCCCTTAATTAAGGGAGTAGTTGGACTGATTGTTGCTCTAATTGGTTCTGAGCTCCATAACTTGCTGCCTAATTGTGTTTCTTACCTTATTTTACCTAGTTTCAAACTACTATATGTATGTACACACTGATACATCCTCAGACACTGAACTCAACAGACATGAACACATTAGTTCAAACTATATCTCTTACACTCAAAAGCTTTCTGCTCTCTTTCTGTGTCACTTACTATTATTTTGAGTTAGCCGGCTGCAAGCCAAGGCTAACTATTGTTCTCTCCTTCCCCCTTCACCTTTGTGTTTACTGTCCCTTTACTGGTATGCTCTGATTTCAATTCAAGTCCCAAAACCAACATGTTTCTTTTACTGCTTCAGTTTATCATGTTTCTGATATATTTCTATCTATGGTTTTGTTATTTAACATGTAATTGACATGTCTACATAATTGTTCATCTAGCATATTATGTTATGTCCCACTCCCCCATAGGATCAGTATGCTTATGAATATTTTACCCTCTCTGCTCGATGTTATATTTACCTGGTTTCTAGTATGAACCTTTCTTTGCAAAGCAATTTGTATCCCAAGTTGTTTGATTCTGTGTTGATTCTGAAATTCATGTTGTGTTGATACCATTAGCTATCCCCTAATCCCCATAAACCCCCTACAAGAACTTCTATGCTCATGTATACTATGTGCTCTATGTGTCCCCAATTCCCATCACCACAGTATGATAGACTGTGATTTGAATGTGTTGAATCTGTTTGTGCTGTGATTAGTCTACTGTTTGTTAATGGCCTTAATCTTGTCAAAAAAACCTTTTTTACTAAAAAACTCTCCTATTTTATAAAACTGTTTCAACTAAGTCTTTTCCAAACACTGTCTTTCTTGTTAAAACCTTTTCAAAACTATGTCAAGCACTCTCACTCTACTCTTAGGTTCTTAGGTTCTGCCCCCTCCAGTGTATGACTTCCTTGGGATTCCTGTGAGATCTCTCTAAACTCTTATGCCCTTTCCACAGTGCACTTACTCAATTATGGTTATGAAATCTGGGTGTGAGCACTGCCTGGGATCCCTTGAGGTCCTTAGGGAACTCTGACACACCCGGATATGAGAAAGGCTATGAAACATTAGGGAATTTGAGGTCCTGAGAATCTGGGCATGTTTTTCAGGCTCCCTATAGATTAACGTCTTCTTTTCCTTTATCTATTTATGCAATTTACTCAGTTGGTCTATAATAATTATTTGTAAACAGATATTGGGGATGGCTAGTGAAGTGTGGAGGGTAGCCATATAGTTCTGTTAACATCATCGGGTAGAAATCATGTTTTAAGCTTTAAATTGTTTCTATATGCATTAGAATCTATGTTTTAGGACCAGCATGTTCATTCAAACCATGTCAAGCATACACTAGATACCATGGTCCTAGGATTTTATGTCTATTGTTTCAGCATTTCATCCATACTTTATGTTTATCGCTTAGAAATCCTGCTCCCAGGACAATAAACAACGTTAACATAAAAGTTGTTACTCCTCTACATTCAAAATCATGTCTCCATCACCCTGTAACTCTTTGTGCATTTTAGAATTATGCCTTTAGGAATTCTGTGTATCTTGAAATTATGTCTTAACCATCCTGCATTTATATGTGCATATTAGATATCCTGCTCTAGGATTTCATTTACATCTGCTTAACCACGCCTAGCTTAACTACTGACTCACAAAAAAGGTAGAAACAGTGTCACATCTAATTGTCTTGCTCTTAATAAAACTAGTAGTAATCTCTGCATAATCGTATCACCTAGAACAACATGCTTTTAGGTAAAACAACTTCTGAACTGTTTTTCAATAATTCTGGTAACTGTTACGCACAACCTCATGCCTAGGAAAGCCTTAGGTAATCAATCTCTTTAAAAGCTGGAACACTGCTTGGTTGTGTTTACTGTCTAAAGACACAAGTTTTAAAATAAGTAGGCAAAATGATTAGGTCCTTGCTATTGATCTTATAAACAAGATGCATACTTCTGTGGATTGATATTCACTTAGATATCCTGTTTTAGAATTCTGTCTAATAAAACTACCTCTTGTTTGTGTTTGAGACATGTTGTTTACATGCAATATTTGTGGAGGTAAACTTGAGCCTCTTAACTGCTTCTTTCCTGCTTTATCTGTTCAAGTCCTATATGTTCTTGCATGTCGCCTAGTATTTTCTCCTTTTAAACCTTAAGGGTCTGTCTAGAACTACCTATAGGTAGAGGTCCTAATCTCCTCCAGGACCATTAAGAAGGGACAGGTAACAGCACGCATAGAGATCGTTAAACAACACTCGCTTAATAACCACTAAGTGGTGGGAAGGGTAGACATGGATATGATGACTAGTGCACTAATGCCACGTGTAGCCCCTCTTCTGATGAGTGATTACTGGGTATTGTACTGATGTGATCCTATAGGATAAACAACCTAGGACCCCCCTCTATCCCTTACACATGTGTGCATAGATTGTAAAACCTCCAAAATTTTGTATATGTACTTAGCCTTTAAATCTTTTAAACTTAAGCACATATGTGTGCTTAGACTGCGAATCTTCTCAAAAACCTTTATTTGTTTACCTATGTGCTTTTATTGCTTATGTGCTACCTATTTTTTTAAAATTCACAAAGTTTGTTTGGCCGAAAACCACAGTTGTGGACTTCGAGGGGTGCCTAACACCTTCCCCTTGAAGTAATTTCAAGCCCTTAACCTATCTCTCGTTATCTAATTTGTGTTTGTAAATAACCTTTAGTAGGTGCCCTAGCGCACCTTAACTCGTTAGGTGGTGACTCTTCAATTCCTTATTCCTTTCCCAAAAGGAAACGAGTTGTCCCAATGATGTCGAATACCCTGACCGATTCGAAAGGAGAGGAAACAGGGGGGGGGGGGATAGCATGGCGACTCTGCTGGGGATTTATCTAGGCTTTTACCATTTCAAACTGCTTTGTGAACTTCTCTTTTCTTTGTTAATACTTGCGACCTTTCCTTTTCCCCCTTTATGTGCAATTAATTTTTTATCTCTTTCAGGTATTTATTTCTTTCAGAATCAAAACTGACATGTTTTTTTTTTTATTTTCCTTTATAACTTCTTTTTCAATTATAATTGTTGTATTTACCGCTTTCATAACGTGAAAATACATGACAACATGCTTTTATTGCTCATTTATTGTTGCATAAATCATACTCAACATCATATTCCACTTGCGCCTATACAAATCCTATAGAAACACTTGATGAGTGTTTGCGCCCTTCCATTTTATTTCACCCCTAAATTCAAAAAGGCTTATTTACGGTAAAACTAGTCGATCAGCGGTGCAGTCGACGATTCTGTGCCTTTCCCCCTCAAGTTGTCCGCTTGAGGGTACCAGTCTAAAACCCCATAGAAACCCTACTCTGTTATATTGTGCATGCATCATGGTTAAACCTAGTCGGGTTAGCGTGTCGTTTGCACAATAACCCATTAAGACAACCTTATCCAAAAGTCCATCGGGTTTTTCATAATCCCAACGGATGCAGTCACGTTCTGTGCATTTATTTGGAGAACTAAATGCATGCATGCTAATCATAAGTGTATAAATAGTCGAGTCTGGCGGGGGCAAGGGTCTAACCATATCTATTTTTCATAAAATGAGGCATGAAGTCCACAGGTTCGGCATGGTCCAAAGAATACCACTAGTATTGCTGGATGGTGGGAAGACCTCTTGCCCAGTGACAAAGACCATGTGAAGAGGTCCTCGAGAACTTTCTCTCTTTACTGGATATTCAACCAAACAACATGTTGATAGAAGTATCCACTATGTTCTGGGACAGAGAAAGGTCTGTGTTCCATTTTGGCAACATAGAAATGACCCCTTCTTGGAGGAAGTAGGGGGCTTTGTGGGATTACCTTGGGACAGTCGAGGTTTGTTGGTACCGGAGAATCGTGCTGTTAGGGGGTTCCTGAAAATGATGGGTTTAAAGAAGAACGTTGGTTTAGAGTGTCTGACAGAGTCCTACATACCTTTTGACTATTTGTATGAACGATACGGCCATAGCAAATCCTATCGTATCTTCCACGACGAGTTCTCTATTACTTCCTTGGGTCACATTCACCGCAGGGTTTTTGTGTTCGTCGTTTGCTTCCTGGGTCTGATGGTGTTTCCAAGCAAAGAGACCGGATTCACACTAGATTGGAAATGGTAGCCAAAACCTTAATGGAAGGGATCAAAGGGAAAAGATATACCATTGTCCCTATGATCATAGAAGACATATACCGAGCCTTGGACCACTACCAGAAGGGGGCCAAGCACTTTAAGGGTTGCGACCTGCTATTACAGGTTTGGTTATTGGAGCATCTCCAGAGAGGCCAATATCGTCAGGAATTTCCACGAAGGGCGTGGAATGATCATATATCCTTCCACCATCCTAAGAGGATGACCTACATCCCTGATAGGTTCACTCAACCAGAAAACGTTACCGAATGGGCGTAGTTCTTTGATAATTTGACAGAGGACCAGGTTCAATGGATGTTCGAATGGTTCCCTACCAGTGAATTTATCATCCGATCAAGGGACGTTCCCCACCTGGTGTTGATTGGTTTAAGGGGCATATATCACTATGTTCCCATTAGGGTCATGAGACCGGCGGGTAGAAAGCAAGTTATACTGCGAGTCTCAAAAATGAGTCATTACAGGATAGATTTTCAGGACGACGATATCCCATACAAATGTGAAGCTCAGCATCTGTGGCACCTCAAGTTTATCGTAGAAAAGGACACCATCGAGCCCGACAGATACCACGCAGGGCATGTACGCTTTTACCTATCATGGTTGGAAGATAGCATAGCAGGGATACTTGAGCTAGGCATCAGCAGAAATAGGATCATAGACGAAGCGACTGAGGCTCATGTGAAATACAATAAAATGCGCAAAAGGATTTGTGAGTCCGAGGTCGAGCATCTGGAGCAGCACAAGACTAATATGGAACTGATCGATGAGTTGAAGGAAAGGGCCATCAAGCCTAATGAAAGGTTGGAATATTTGGATCAGGGTTTGATGGAGCTAGAAGTAAAGACAAGAAAAAGGGTCACCGACTGCCAGAATGCTGAGGGAAACAAATGAGGGCATCTAGCAAGGGTATACCTGCTGTTGGGCATGCATGACCTAGGGAACCTGATTGACAGAACCAAGAAGACCAAGCCTGGGGAAGGTGCTTTGAGGACTAAATAGTTTAGGTTTCCTTTTTATTGCTTTTACCAATGTGATAAGGCCAAGTGCCATTAGTGACTTTATTTTCTGCTCATCATTTAATGTCTTTTTGGACTCGTCTATTTTACATTAATCAAATGAGGAATTTTTTGCATCTAAGTTCTCCAAAATCAACTTGTCTTTAGGCCTACCTCTGGCACAACGAGGCTCCAAAATTAGGACACGCTTTTATTCCTGCATTATGTGTTTTATACTGCAATATTTTCTGATGATCCTAACTGACTTGGCTACCTTTTCTCTTTCGATTATTCCCCTCCCTAAAGGTTGGTTCGTGCATTCTGACATCATCATCATATCACATAAGATCCAGGGGCCCTCCACCTCCTCCTCCTCCTTCTAGTCCACTTAAAGGCAAAGGCAAAAACAAAATGGAAGATTTGAGCAACATCAGACAAGAAAACACAATGCCAGTGGAACGAATAGAAGCTCTTTACAATCAAGATACTTAGGTTCAGAATGATGCTATGTCACAACTCGAACAAAGGTTGTTGAAACCCCAAGGGGAGCTTGAGCATGTCCGGAACTTGGAAAATTTATCCTTCTTAGATGTTATTCAAAATCCCATACCTCCTCAGAACACCCCAAACAAACAGAACCATCCCACAACTCATCATCATACAACTCCATCAAAAAAATAAATTATCCCACCACAGTACTAGCACAACACTTTCCATGCTCCAATAAATATCCCGTTAATTATCCCTAAACCATAATACTCCACAAGTGACCACCTCTGTGCTCAAACACCAGGTCATCAGAACAACCCCATATACGTGGAGAATCTACCTCACTCCACCCAACACATTGCTTATGCACCTGAATCCAGTGAAAAGGATATGCTCATTAAGAATTTGGCCGAGGAACTCAAGAAGCTGACTAGTCGAGTTCAGGGCGTTGAAGGAAGCAAGGGAGTCGAAAGGTTGAACTATGAAGATCTCTGCATACAGCCCAATGTTTAACTACCGGAGGGTTATAAACCTCCTAAGTTCAAAGTGTTTGATGGTACAGGTGATCCCAGGTCCATCTGAGGGCCTATTGTGATAAATTGGTTGGAGTAGGAAGAGACGAGAAGATTCGCATGAAATTATTCATGAGGAGCCTCACATGAGATGCTTTATCTTGGTACATCAACCAAAACCCTAAGAAGTGGTCCGACTAGGTAAGTATGGCATCAGACTTCATGTGTCGGTTCAGGTTCAATACGGATAATGCACCAGACGTGGTCTACATTCAAAACCATAAAAAGAATCCCACCAAAACTTTTTGCGAGTATGCCGCTCGCTGGAGATCTCAAGCAGCCAAGCAGGCCTACCCTAGAAGAAGAGAAAATGAACAAATTCTTCGCCCGGGCACAAGACCCGCAGTAATATGAGAGGTTAATGGTGATTGAAAACCACAAATTCTCTGACATCATCAAGCTGGGTGAGAGAATTGAAGAAGGTATCAAGAGTGGAATGGTCACTAACTTTGAGGCCCTACAGGCCACCAACAAAGCCTTGAAATCTAGTGGTATATCCAAGAAGAAGGATGCAGGAACGGTAATAGTTGCACAGGGACTCAAATCCCCGTTGGTATACAGAACTTCCCCACTCACCTATCAAGAACCCCCGCCTACCTATTAGTCAGCACCTCCACCAACATATCAGCCATCTCTACCATCTACGTATCAGCCTACTTCCCCCAGATATTCAAACTAGCTCATGCTTATCATACCAACAACTGTCAGCCATCTCACTTTCAATCACCCCCTGCTCGTCAAAATTTCCTGAGACCTCGACCTAACTTTGATCGCAGACCTCCTAAACAATACACTGCCATTGCTAAACCTATGGACCAGCTGTATGAAAGATTAAAAGTTGTTGGTTATGTCACTCTTATCCCTGCTATAACCCCTAAAAATCCATCCCAATGGGTCAATCCAAACAAGACTTGTGCATACTATTCTGGCATGAAGGAGAATACAATTGATAAATGTCGCTCATTGAAGGATAAGATCCAGTCTATGATTGATAACAAGGTCATCCAGGCAAAAGAAGATGCTCCCAATGTTCGCAACAATCCATTTCAAGACCATAGGGGTGTCAACATGATAGAGATAGAAGAAGATTAGGACCCAGAGGGGTCGATCGGGTTAAGCATAGAAGGTGATGACCCAAAGAAGCCAGCAGTCACTCTTAATCCCATCATAGTCCAAATTCAGCCATCCGGAGACGTCGAGGTAACTGCGTCACTCCCATTCAAGTTTGAAACAGCACCATCTGCAAACACACATTTGTTGTTCGAGGTTGAAGTTATGCCGCCTGCTAAGGCACCCATTCCATTTGATGTGAAAGTAGTCGCACCAATCACAGTGACAGTGTCAACCACGCCACCTTTCAACGACAAGGTTGTACCTTGGGACTACATGGTTGAGGCAAGAAGGAAAGGTAAAGTCAAGATAGAAGAAGCTGGTGTTGTACAAGGGATGACAAGGACCGGCAGGGTCTATACACTTGAACACTTGGCAGAGCCGAGCAAAAATTCTTCCAACAGGCAACCCTTCATTGAGACAGGCCCATATGATCTGTTGAGGAAAGTGCAGGCCAGGGAATACTCAGTCATCGATCAACTGAACAAAACTCCAGCCCAGATATCCATTCTATCATTGCTGCAGAATTTAGATACACACAGGAATGCTTTGATGAAAGTGTTGAACGAAGCATATGTGCCAAATAACATAACTAGTGGATAAATGGCCAATATGGTAGGTCAAGTACTAGAGAGTCATAAGATCACTTTCCACGAGGACGAGTTACCTCCTGAAGGGCTAAGTCATAACAAAGCACTACACATCACTGTTCAACATGAGGACTACTTCATCACCAGGATTCTGATCGACGGTGGATCCAGCCTCAACATCTGTCCGTTGATAACCCTCAAGAAATTTGGTGAGGGACTGCATAAGATCAAAGAAGGATCTATGAATGTAAAGGCTTTCGACGGTTCACAGAGGTCTACCATCAGTGAAATCAGTCTTTGTCCGCAGATGGGACCTACATGGTTCGAAATTGAATTTCAGGCGATAGATATATAGGCATCCTATAATCTGTTGTTGGGACGCCCATGGATACATGTTGTCGGGGATGTAGCATCAACATTGCATCAGGTGGTAAAATTTGAATGGAACCACAAGGAAGTGATCATCCATAGAGACGGAAGCAAGACTATTTATGGTCGCCAGACCATCCCGGTGATTGAAGGTAGAAGAAGGCTGGGTGGAGAAACCTACCACCACATTGAACGGGTCAATGCAGTGGATAAAGACAAATGGTGGGACAGTAAGATCGAAAGTATAATGAACTAGAGTGGATACGAGCCTAGCAGAGGACTCGGGAAAAATGTTCAGGGGATTTCCAAACCAATACAATTGAATCACCATGGCACCACTTTTGGGTTGGGATACAAATACACTTGGCAGGAGTACGAAGACTGGTCGCCACCATGGAACGGTCCCTACTATCCATTGGAACAGCCTATACCACATTTGGAGCAGACCTTCCAGCAAGCTGATATCATATAGGGGTCAGAATAAGAAGAAACGGTAGCAGCTTTGAAAAATTTATTCCTGGAATATGGTGACATGGACTGTTGCGTTATTGTTGAGGAGGAGGAAGAGGAAGGCCCTACCATCCAAACTATGAGCAAGGGATCATTTCTCAAGAATTGGACTGTCAGACCATCCAAGGCCCGACGAGTCCCGGGGTAGCAAGGTTGAACAAGCATTGTTTATTTCGTTTTTTGCTAATGATTTCCTTTTCGCCTTTTCCATTTTTTGCATTTTCCAATAAAATCTCCAATGTTCCAATCACTCCAAAAAAATCACTTTTACGAATCTTTATTCATTCATTATCATTTTCTCTCATTATTTTATCTTACAGCATTACTATTTCCTATCTTGATGAGCCAATGATTATGATATGCAATGAGACAACGCAACAAATGGAAAGTGATTCACAGGAAGAAGATACCATACCCGATGAAATTATCAGAGAAGTTGAGGATTTTGAAAATAGACCTAAGTCCCATCTGGATGAAACTGAGATAGTCAACCTAGGAGATTCAGAAACTATCAAGGAAACTCACATAAGCATACATCTATCACCATCAGAGAAAGTGGAATACACACAATTCTTGAAAGAGTATGAAGACATATTTGCATGGTCGTACGATTGCATGACTAGTCTAAGTACATCTATTGTGGCTCACAAGTTGCCAACCAATCTAATATGCCTGCCAGTAAAGTAGAAGCTCAGAAAATTCAAGCCTGATAAGAGTCTGAAAATCAAGCAAATCAACGCCAAGGTTCTCATGGTAGTTGAATATCCGACATGGTTAGCCAACACCGTGCCAGTACCCAAGAAAGATGGAAAGGTTAGGGTTTGTATCGACTACTGGGATCTCAATCGGGCCAGTCCAAAGGATGATTTACCCCTCTGAACATACACATCCTGATTGACAATTGCGCCAAGCATGAGCTTCACTCGTTCATGGATAGCTTTGCTAGTTACCACCAGATTTGGATGGACGAGGAAGACGCTGAGAAAACGGCTTTCATTACGCCGTGAGGAGTTTACTGTTATAAGATGATGTCGTTCGGCCTAAAGAATGTTGGGGCTACCTATATGAGAGCTATGACCACAATCTTCCATGATATGATACATAAATAAATTGAGGTGTATGTGGATGGAGTCATCATCAATTCCAAGAGAGCCACTGACCATACAGCAGATTTGAGAAAATTCTTTGACAGGCTGCGAAAGTACAACTTGAAGTTAAACCCCGCAAAGTGTGCGTTCAGAGTTCCTGCTGGGAAATTGCTTGGGTTCATCGACAGCCGCCGAGGAATAGAACTTGATCCATCAAAGGTCAAAGCCATCCAAGAATTGCCACCGCCAAAGAACAAGAAATATGTGATGAGTTTCCTGGGGCGCCTTAACTACATCAGCCGATTCATAGCCCAGTCCACGGTTATATGTGAACCAATCTTCAAGATGCTGAAGAAAGATGTTGCGACCGAATGGACCGATGATTGTTAGAAAGCTTTTGACATAATCAAGGAATACTTGTCAACATCACCAGTCTTGGTCCCTCCAGAGCCAGGTAGACCCTTGCTACTCTACCTTGTGGTATTAGATGGAGCTTTTGGCTGCGTTCTGGGGCAGCACGATGAGATAGAAAGAAAGGAAAAGGCTATTTATTATTTGAGTAAGAAGTTCACTCCACATGAGGCACGGTATTCTCTACTGGAACGTACCTGCTATGCTCTAACCTGGGTAGCCCAGAAACTGAGGCATTACTTCTGTGCCTACACGACGTATCTCATATCAAGGATGGATCCCTTGAAATATATCTTTCCGAAGCCCATGCCCACTGCCAAACTGGCCAAATGGAAAATCCTGCTGAGTGAGTTCAACATTGTCTATGTGACTCAGAAAGCGGTCAAGGGGCAAGCACTGGCAGATCATCTTGCAGAGAATCCCATGGGAGGAGAATATGAACCCCTAAAAACGTATTTTCCCGATGAAGAAGTTTCATTTATAGGGGAGGTCATTGCAGAATCCTATGACGGGTGGAGAATGTTCTTCGACGGAGCAGCCAATTTCAAAGAAGTTGGCATTAGAGCTGTCCTGATATCAGAAACAGGTCAACACTACCTGGTATTTGCCAAACTCAGATTTCCCTGTACTAACAATATGGCAGAATATGAGGCCTGCATCTTAGGGCTCAATATGGCCATTGACATGAGTATCCAGGAGTTATTAGTAAATTGTGACTCAGATCTGCTAATACACCTACTACAAGGAGAATGGGTTACCAAGAATTTCAAGATATTTCCATATCTGCACCATGTGCAGGAATTGAGGAAAAGGTTCACAAAGATAGAATTTCGGCACGTCCCCAGAATTTAGAACGAGTTTGCCGATGCATTGGCCACTTTATCATCCATGATACAGCACCCAGAGACGAACTTCATTGATCCTATTCCAGTAAAGATCCATAGCCAACCGGCATAATGTTCCCACATTGAAGAAGAAGCAGACGGGAGACCATGGTTCCACGATATCAGGAAATATTTGTCAAAGGGAGAGTACCCAGAGCTTGCAAATCACACTCAAAAACGCACGCCCTAGAGATTTTCCAACAATTTCTTTCTCAGTGGAGGAAACCTGTACAAAAGGACTCCTGACTTGGGATTATTAAGATGTGTCGATGCAAAGGAAGCGTCCAGACTACTTGAAGAGATACATGCTAGGACCTGTCTCCCACTCATGAATGGTTTTGTCTTAGCAAAGAAAATACTCAGAGCTGGTTACTTCTGGATGACCATGGAAACGGACTGCATCCAATATATTCGGAAATGCTATCAATGTCAGGTACATGTAGATATGATAAAGGTACCCCCAAATGAGCTCAATGCAACAAGCTCACCTTGGTCGTTCGTCGCCTGGGGAATGGACGCTATTGGGCCAATCGAGCCAATAGCCTCAAATGGACATAGGTTCATCCTAGTAGTTGTTGATTACTTCACCAAATGGGTCGAAGCGGCATCATACAAAGCAGTGACTAAGAATGTCGTAGCAGACTTTGTCAGTGACCGTATCATTTGTTGGTTCGGAGTTTCAGAGTCAATCATCACCGACAACGGCTCCAATCTGAAAAGTGATCTGATGAAAGCCATGTGCGAGACTTTCAAAATCAAGCACAAGAATTCCACAGCCTATAGACCACAGATGAATGGAGTTGTGGATGTCGCCAACAAGAACATCAAAAAGATATTAAGAAAGATGATAGAAAAGCACAAACAATGGCATGAGAAATTATCATTTGCCTTGCTAGGATACCGCACCACAGTCCGCACATCAACCGGGATAACTCCTTATTTACTGGTTTATGGTACGGAAGTTGTCATCCCTGCCGAAGTGAAGATACCTTCCTTAAGAATCATACAAGAAGCTGAGCTCAGCAACGTAGAATGGATAAAAAGTCGCTACGAGCAGTTGGCCCTAATAGATAGGAAAAGGATGAATGCAATATGTCATGGTCAACTTTATCAGAATAGAGTGTCCAGAGCCTTCAACAAGAGAGTCAAGCCAAGACAGTTCACACTGGGGAAGCTGGTGTTAAGGAAGATTTTTCCATATCAAGACGAAGCCAAAGGGAAATTTTCTACCAACTGGCAAGGTCCGTATATGGTTCACCGAGTATTGACAGGAGGAGCTCTCATACTTGCAGAAATGGACGGAGAAGTTTGGCCAAAGCCAATCAATCCAGATGCAGTCAAACGATATTATGTGTAACTTCCTATGCTTTTCTTCAATGGTGTACATTGAACTACGCCCGACCTGATTCCCGTTTAAGAGGGGATACGTAGGCAGCCCTATGGTTTCAGTCATAATTCAATTGGAAACTGGGGCAGAATTTTGAGGAGGACCCTCAAAATTCCGAAGCAAGTTCAACCGATCGCAGCATGTACAACGGTCAGAATCGTCAACCATCTAAAGGCGTCATCCCTAACCGTAGCATGAGTGGTCTCAATGTCTTGAACCATGTCACGGTCATCGGTTCATCTAGTTTTCCCAAAATATTTTTTTACTATGCCTTTATAAAATCATGCACGTTTTCAAAATATGGCTCTGTTTAGCAAACACTACCCCGATGAAGCAAACAGAATCATAAGACCAAGCAAAGCGAAGCAAGTAAAGCCAGCGGAGATACCAAACAAACCTCCCCCATCTACAGAACTCACGATTTTTCTTTGGATGCAGGAACAAAGAACGAACATGTTCAAAATCACAATCCTCGAAACCATCGCACTTGCCGACATTTGCTATCAGCACGAACAAACAATGCTCCGTAGTCACAATGCTCACAACATCAAAGCCAGCTGCCAACTAAGAAATTCTACTGCCATTTACTATTTAATCTTCTGCATAAGGCTAAGTTCTGCCTTCATTTTGCATAAGGCCAATATCTGCCTTCATTTGCGTAAGGCTAAGATCTTCCTTCATCTTGCATGGGACTAAGCTTTGTCTCGCATTCTGCATGAGGTTAAGCTCTACCTCCATCTGTATAAGGCGAACTGCCGTCTTTCTATCTGCATGAGGTTATGCTCTACCTCCATCTGCATAAGGCTAACCGCTGCCTCCCATCTTGCATAAGGTTAATCTCTGCCTTCTCTTGCATAAGGCTAATCTCTGCCTTCATTCTGCATAAGGTTGACCTTTGCCTTCCATATCTCTGCATGAGACTAAGCTCTGTCTCCATACTTGAATGAGGCTAAGCTCTGCCTCCAATTTGCTTTTCACCGAGACTAAGCGCTGACACTCAAACATTATTTACTTCGCTTCTCTTTCGGGCTAAGCTCTGCCCTCCATTTCCCAAGACTAAGCTCTGCCTTGTGGAAGTCATATTACTGCATTTCATGAGCTGAAATATCGCCAACCTGTCTAAAGGCGTCATAGTCTTACGACACCATCCTCATAGCCGGAAGACACCATGTCATGACCGAGGATCTCTCTCAATTTTACATATCATTACTCAAAGGCTTCATAGTTTAGAGGCACCATCTTCATGGCCCGAGAACATCATTTCATGGCCTACGAATCTCTCATCAAATAATTCATGGCCAAGGACATCATGGTCTGAGGACGTCATCCCTAACCATCTGAAGACAACATTCATAGTCCAACGGAAGCCTGCATCATGTTTAAATTTACGCACAATATACACTTGCAGTATTCTTCTTTGCAGGTAACCTGGCAAGCGACGGCTACCCCGAAGGAGCGATCCCGCTCCAGTTCTCCCAGCCATATCAAACCTAACCTCTCCCGTAGAACTGTTCATTCATCTAGCTCTAGATATTGCGTCCGTTCTTGTGATGACTTCATCGGTACACTTCACCGATAAATCTGGAACTACATACGGCCTGATTCTTGTAAAACTAGGGATATGTAGGCAGCTCAGAAGCAAGGGTGCGGCATAAATCTTTCCCAAACCGTTTCGCTCGGTTAAAATTGGCCATCATGTCTTTACCCGATAAACTCTTTCATCCTTTCCGGGAAAAGAGGGGCATCTTTTGATACCCAATTTTTTCCCAAAAGCTTTTTTAAAATTGCATATATAGCTTCAAAATCATTTATCAATAGCAATTGATATTTTTCCACAATTTTCTTATATTTGTATTAATCTATCCAACATTTTATTGCCAATAAATAATTATAAAATTGTATTACAAATGATTTCAAAAGCATTTCTTGATTTAATTTATTATTTATGGCCCTAATTACACTCAATTATTTCATAATTAGCCAAATTGGCATCTTTTGGCTATAATTGCAATGTTATTGCAATTATAGCCCAAGCATATAATTTTGCACTACTTTCTACCAGAAATTAGTCATTTGTACTTTTAAATACTAAATAATCATTTCAAACTATTTTCTATGCATGGAATTTATTTTTTTATAATTATTAGCTATTTTGTAAATTATTTTAGTTAATTTGAATTGGGTATTTAACAAATAGCCTAATCCTATTTCAATTGTAGCCTAAGTTAAACCAGACCCAAACATTATTAATCAACCCCAACAGACCCCAAGCCCAAATAACCTTGATCCCAATCTCATATGCCCAACCCAACATCCCATTTCAATCTTGACCGTTAATCATTCAGATCAACAATCCAGATATCCCTTACCTTAATTAAACCAAATGACCACCCTCCCAAATCCTCATTACCTCTCATTTCTCTCATCTGCTCTTCGTTGTCATCCCCTTCTCTCTCAAATCCCCTCTGTCCAAACCCTAAGCCCCTCGCCATTTTCTGGTTCGCCGGTAACTATGGTGGTCTCACCACCATTCTTAGCCTCTATGGCTCCTCTCCATGGCCTGATTCTTGCATCCCTAAGGTCCCCAAGGGACCAGTTGGTTGTTCATTCATCCCCTCCCCCCCGGGGTCCGTGCTCACCATTCTCAGGCCACCATGGCTTTTCTGAGTAAGATCGCTCTATTTCCTTACTAGACCTATGGTTTCTAAGTCGGCCTCTTCTCGTCTCTAGGTCGTCTCTCTCCGAAAACCTAACTCTAGCTCTTGACTCCTTAAGATCTGTAACAGATGTGAGTCTATTCGAGTTATCTTTACTATTTTCTTAAAGTTTTCCGATTTTTTCTGAAGCATCTTTTCATCTTCAAACTAGAGTTTCTTAACCAATTTTCAAAAATGATTCTTCTTCTAATTTCAGTGTTATGCTATGATTTTCACTATGTTTAAATGAATTATTTATGTTTTTCCTTTATCTGATTTATTATGTTGAAAACCCTAAGTTTTTTGGTTTAATCTTTGGGTTCTGAGTTCGTCTTTACTGTTCGTTCTTTCAACTTGTTTGTATGTTTGATTCTCATGAATCTGCTTCGATTAATCTGAGTATTTTGTGATTTCTACCTTATTATATTTATTAGGGTTTCTGATTCTTTCTTCTTCCGCTTATATTACGTTTGTTCTACTAATTCATGTAGTCATTACTGTTTTTTGGTTGAATCCCTGATTCTACGTGATTTGTGCCACTGTGTCCATTAGGGTTTCTGATTTTTTGCGTCTTCTTACCTACTATGTGTTTAGTCCGCTTGTTCATAAAGTTTGTGTTAACACTCCTCTTAATCAGCAATGTTCCTATTTGAATTCCTAATTTTCTGTGATTAACACATTTTACTGATTTCCTGTGATGATGTCTTTACTGATTTCCAACCTATAAACTATTTTCTTAACTTATATGTGATTGACTATTATTAGTTGGTTTTTACTGATTGTTTCCTTACTTAGAACTTTCTGTACCTAGCCTAATTACTTGCACTGATTGAAATTATTTCCTTATTTATGCTCCAGTCGTACATAATCCCTTTCCTTACTTGTTTCCTCTCTTTCACCATTTGAAATGACGCCCTTAATTAAGGGAGTAGTTGGACTGATTGTTGCTCTAATTGCATCTGAGCTCCATAACTTGCTGCCTAATTATGTTTCTTACCTTATTTTACCTAGTTTCAAACTACTATATATATGTACACACAGATACATACTCAGACACTGAACTCAACACACACTAACACATTAGTTCAAACTCTATCTCTTACACTCAAAGCTTTATGCTCTCTTTCTGTGTCGCTTACTATTACTCTGAGTTAGCCGGCTACAAGCCAAGGCTAATTATTGTGCTCTCCTTCCCCCTTCACCTTTGTGTTTACTGTCCCTTTACTGATATGCTCTGATTTCAATTCAAGTCCCAAAACCAACATGTTTCTTTTACTGCTTCAGTTTATCATGTTTCTAATTTTTTTCTATCTATGGTTTTGTTATTTAACATGTAATTGACATGTCTACATCTTTGTTCATCTAGCATATTATGTTATGTCCAACTCCCCCTTATGATCAATATGCTTTTGAATATGTTACCCCCTAGTAGTGTGTCCCAATGTAATTATACGTTATATTATGTTTACCTAGTTTCTAGTATGAACCTTTCTTTGCAAAGCAATTTGTATCCGAAGTTGTCTGATTTTGTGTTGATTCTGAAATTCATGTTGTGTTGATACAATTAGGTATACCCTAATCCCCATAACCCCCTACAAGAACTTTTATGCTCATGTATACTATGTGCTCTATGTGTCCCCAACTCCCATCACCCTTGTATGAAGGACTGTGATTTGAATGTGTTGAATCTGTTTGTGTTGTGATTAGTCTACTGTTTGTTAATTGCCCTACTCTTGTCAAAAAAAATTTTTTTACTAAACAACTCTCCTATTTTATAAAACTATTTCAAGTAAGTCTTTTCCAAACACTGTCTTTCCTATTAAAACCTTTTCAAAACTATGTCAAGCACTCTCACTCTACTCTTAGGTCCTTAGGTTCTGCCCCCTCCAGTGTATGACTTCCTTGGGATTCTTGTGAGATCTCTCTAAACTCTGATGCACTGGGGACTGGCCCTTCCACAGTGCACTTACTCAATTATGGTTATGAAATCTGGGTGTGAGCACTGTCCGGGATCCCTTGAGGTCCTTAGGGAACTCTGACACACCCGGATATGAGAAAGGCTATGAAACATTTGGGCATTTGAGGTCCTGAGAATTTGGGCATGTTTTTCAGGCTCCCTATAGTTTAACGTCTTCTTTTCCTTTATCTATTTATACAATTTACTCAGTTGGTCTGTAATAATTATTTGTAAACAGATATTGGGGATGGCTAGTGAAGTGTGGAGGGTAGCCATATAGTTCTGTTAACATCATCGGGTAGAAATCATATTTTAAGCTTTACATTATTTCTATATGCATTAGAATCCATGTTTTAGGACCAGCATGTTCATTAAAACCATGCCAAGCATACACTAGATACCATGTTCCTTGGATTTCATGTCTATTGTTTCAGCATTTCATCCATGCTTTATGTTTATCGCTTAGAAATCCTGCTCCCAGGACAATAAACAACGTTAACATAAAAGTTGTTACTCCTGTGCATTCAAAATCATGTCTCCATCACCCTGTAACTCTTTGTGCATTTTAGAAATCATGCCTTTAGGAATTCTGTGTATCTTGAAATTATGTCTTAACCATCCTGCATTTTTATGTGCATATTAGATATCCTGCTCTAGGATTTCATTTACATCCGCTTAACCACGCCTAGTTTAACTACTGACTCACGAAAAAGGTAGAAACAGTGTCACATCTAATTGTCTTGCTCTTAATAAAACTAGTAGTAATCTCTGCATAATCGTATCACCGAGAACATCATGATTTTAGGTAAACAACTTCTGAACTATTTTTTTAACAATTCTGGTAATCATTACGCACAACCCCACGCCTAGGAAAGCCTTAGGTAATCAATCTCTTTAAAAGTTGGAACACTTCTTGGTTGTGTTTACTGTCTAAAGACAAAGGTTTTAAAATCAGTAGGCAAACTGATTAGGTCCTTGCTATTAAGCTTATAAACAAGTTGCATACTTCTGTCCATTGATATTCACTTAGATATCCTGTCTTAGGATTCTGTCTAATAAACCTGCCTCTTGTTTGTGTTTGAGATGTGCTGTTTACATGCAATATTTGTGGAGGTATACTTAAGCGTCTTAACTTCTTCTTTCCTGCTTTATTTGTTCAAGTCCTATCGGGTCTTGCCTGTCGACTAGTATTTTCTCCTTTTAAACCCTAAGGGTCTGTCTAGAACTACCTATAGGTAGAGGTCCTAATCTCCTCCAGGACCATTAAGAAGGGATGGGTAACATCACAAATAGAGATCGTTAAACAACACTCGCTTAATAACCACTAAGGGATGGGAGGGGTAGACATGGATATGATGATCGGTGCGCTAATGCGACGTGTAGCCCCTCTTCTGAGGAGTGATTATCGGGCATTGTAATGATGTGATCCTATAGGATAAACAACCTAGGACCCCCCTCTATCCCTTACACATGTGTGCTTAGATTATAAAACCTCTAGAATTTTGTATATGTACTTAACCTTTAAATCTTTTAAACTTAAGCACATATGTGTACTTAGACTATGAATCTTCTCAAAAACCTTTATTTGTTTACCTATGTGCTTTTATTTCTTATGTGCTACCTGGTTTTTAAAATTCACAAAGCTTGTTTGGCCGGGAACCACAGTCGTGGACTTCGAGGGGTGCCTAACACCTTCCCTTTGAAGTAATTTCAAGCACTTAACCTATCTCTGGTTATCTAATCTGTGTTTGTAAATAACCTAGGTTCCCTAACGCACCTTAACTCGTTAGGTGGCGACTCTTCAATTACTTATCCCTTTCCCAAAAGGAAACGAGTTGTCGAATACCCTAACCGATCTGAAAGGGGAGGAAAGAGGGGGGCACGGCAGGTTGTTAAACTTACGGGGACTTATAATAACATAGTCACAAATCTCCTATAATATTATGAATGGCCTTGATCTCTTCGAGCTCATATGGATTATTATGACTTATCCTAATATTAATGTACGGGGTGTAATAGTCACGACCCGACCGGTCGTTTTAAGCTCTAGCACATTGTTCGGCGGTTTGAGGCTATGAGCAGCTTCACTTCAGGTATTATGACTTGTAAGCGTGGTCGGAATCGAAATTTGGGATGTTCGAAGTGGATTTGGAAAGGGAATTCTCACTTCGGAAGCTTAAAGTTGGAAGAATCCGACAAGGGTCGATTTTGAGTAAGCGAACTCGGAATCGGGAATTGAAGGTTCCAACAGGTTTGTATGATAATTATGGACTTGGGAGTATGTCCGGATCAGGTTTTGGATGGCCCAGGAGCGTTTCGGCGCCTATTGTGGAAGGTTGGAATTTTTAAAGAATTTTATGAATTTGGGTTGAAGTGCATTTCAATGTTATTGATATCCGTTTTGAAAGTACAAGGGGGCAATTTTTGGCTAATTATAATTTAGCCGACTAATACAAGTATTAGTTGACTAATCATAGAACAGAAAGAATGAAAGAAGTAAAGAGAACGTACAAAGTGCATAGTGATTTATGCTGGTTCGGTACCGTTGTGGTACTTACATCCAGTTTCCCTTGGATCACAAGGGTTCCCTTAAGATCTTTGAACAAAGTTACAATATTGATGGTTTTATCGCATTTACCACCAATGTTCAGTAACACACTTGAGTTCTAAACAGTTGACACAACTTTCTTTTGTACTCTAGATCTCTCTATCTTTTGATACAGTGACAACTAAGAATTACAATGTTTGAACTAAGAAGTAGATAGATTTAGAATACAGTTTGTGTAGTTGCGTAGTCTTGTTCTTGAAAAATCGATCTTCTTATAAGAGAGAAAAGAGCCGTTGAAACTCCGGCGAAATTGGAGGAACTACACTGACAACTAAGAATTACAATATTTGAACTAAGAAGTAGACAGATTTGGAATACAGTTTGTGTAGTTGCGTAATCTTAGTATTGAACAATCGATCTCCTTATAAGATAGAAAAGAGCCGTTGAAACTCCAGCAAAATTGGAGGAACAAGATCTTTGATAGAGGGATAGACCCAAGGGGTGCCTCTTCGAGTCTTGCTCTTTGAAGAGCCCAAATTCGTTTGTGACATTCCTTGTCACATCTTGAATTTAGAAGATGAACACATGTCATGAACGAGGGATTACTGAGATTTGGAGAATTCATTCCCTTAATTGTAGTAGTGCCATCTTCCTTCTTTCCTTACTTGCCATTTCTTCTCCATCATCAATCTTGCTTCCCTTGATTATAGTAACAGCATGTTCAGGCTGTCCCTATTTGCAGATTCAAATATTGCTGAGCATATTGTCATATTTCCTTTTTGTTTGTCCTGCACATGTAGCATAACAAGTTATTGCCATCATGAAACTTAACCATGAACTTATCATGTTTGGGATTCCAAGTTTGGGAGTAGCTCCGTATGGTGATTCTAGTATTGGGAGCGTGTCCGAAAGTGGATTTGGAGGTCCGTAGGTTTTTTGGGTCAGTTGGAAAAAGTTAGAAATTTGAAGGTTTTGAGAAGTTTCACTGGAATTGGACTTTTTGATATCGGAGTCGGATTCTAATTCCGGAAGTTGGAGTAGATCCGCAATGTTAAATATGAATTTGTGCAAATTTTGAGCTCAATCGAACCTGATTTGATGAGTTTCGGCACTAAATATAGAAGTTGGAAGTTTAAAAGATCATTAAGCTTGAATTGGGGTATGATTCGTGAATTTGGAATTTTTTGATGTGATTTAAGGCCTCAAGTAAGTCTGTGTTATGTTTTTAGACTTATGTGGGTGTTTGGTTTGGAGGCCCGGGAGTTCTGGTGAGTTTTTGAGTAGCTTCGAAGTATTTTGTAAAGAAATTCGGTTGATGGTTAGAGTGTGATCGCAAATGCGAACATCACATTTGCGAGGAGGGGTTCGCATTTGCGAACAATTTTTCGCTTTTGCAAATCAGTCCCCTTCACATTTGCGAAGTTCTTGGTCGCAAATGCGAACTGAGCAGGGACAGCTTGGCTTCGCACTTGCGATGCTTTTGTCGCAAATGCAATATTTGCGTCTGAGCCAAGGGCTTTTATTCCGAGACTTAGCCCATTTTCCTAATTTCCCACTTGGTCTTAGGCGATTTTTGAGAGTATTTTGAGAAGGGGTTCCATCATCATCAAGAGGTAAGTGATTTCTTCTAGTTATGAGTTCAATACAAGGATTATATATGGATTTAAACATATTTGTAGAAATTTTGGGATTTTGAAGAAAAACCTAGAAATTGGTATTTTTGGATTTTGACCACGAATTTGGGTATGGAATTGGAAATAAATTATATATTTACACTGCTTCGAGGTAAGCCATGATGGGTCCTCGACGTACCTTCTCGAAGTGTATGTTCCGGGATCGATTCGAACTTTACTTCGAACCCTTCGATCCCGGGCTCGGCTCATCATAGACCTTGAAATCAGACTTCTCCGGTTTCGGCCGTATACAGATAGTCCCCGCGTTTCTTAGAATGAAATAACAAGAAATGATTTTGAATTCTCGACCCTTCAATGCTCTTTATGAATCACTCCTATGACGTTAGCAATGAAATGACTGAAGCGCCTCATCGGTTCTCTTCCCCAAAAGCTATCAATGGTTGTCAGGGGTGGTCGGCCATCAATATCAATGAACAGTCGTTGTTTTTCTCCTACATATACTTGCTTCCCTTTCCTCATTAAGAACTTTACCATTCTGCAGCAACCATTTTCTTCTATAATTTCCCTTTCTCCACCAGTTCTTCCACCGTATTAATTTAAAATTGCGTTAGTGTTTTCATCTTATCCTTCCTTTTCTTAAAGAAATTTTGACAAAAACACCCAAATTCGTTCCTCAGAAAGAAGGAACCTCCACTTCTATTTCCCGTTCGGCCGGTGGCAAACCGTCGGTGCTTAACGATCTCATTCTGAACAGCTTTTCCTTGAAGAAGGACCTTACCATAGAAAAAAAAACCCGATGTCCCTAGTCGTCGAGAACACGCCTCGAGGTATATAAGATCAATCGAGGAGAGACACCTCGAAGCTGTGAGGAGAGAATGCAGATGGGAGGAAGAGGTCGTTCTGCAAGTACCCTCTCGTGAAGAGGATATTATGACCTATGTAGAGGGATTTTTGAACGTGTATACATATCCATTTACATTAGGTTCCCAAAGATCCACTCATTCTCGAATTTTTCCAAAGGTACCAAGTTACCCTGGCCCAGATCCATCCTTCCTTCTGGAGGATCGTGCTAATGATGAGGTTTTTTTCTGAAAAAGCTGAGATTGTGTTCACCCTCAGGCACCTCATTCGATTGTATCGATCTCAGCATTTCCGAGGTCTAATCAAGCTTCAACGCCGGTCCACCAAGTCCTTCTTTACTAGTGATGACGAGGATAGGGATCGAGGCTGGATGAGCCGATTCTACGAGTGAGGACCATCGACGTCATCCCCTCGGAGTTCCTACCATTCCCTGAGAAATGGAGCTTCACACATGAGTAGAATGTTGTTCTTTATTTCCCTCTCATCAATTTTGCTAGACTTCGTATAAATGTCCCTTTTCCTCTTCTTTCAGCGGTCCCGTGGATGCCCAACGCGATCCTCGATCTTGCAGACTGGGTTCGCAAATTGGCAGCTACTTCGACATATGACAAGTGCAAGTGGCGGGATTTTTCTAAGGGAAAATGGGAGGCGAAGCACCATGGTACGTGTTACATTGCTTCTTCCTTAGTGAAAATTCACTTCTTCATATGATCTAACTTCTTGGTCGCAGGTATTGGTGAGTCTTCTGAGATAAGGCCGCCCCTGCTCGGGGAGGAAGAAGAAACCTCGGTTCTGAGGCCTAAGAAAGAAAATAAGAGAAAAAGATCCTCGAAGGTCGAGGATGTTCAAAACAAAACGGAGCCTGCTCGAAGGCACAAGAAGAATGTGGTCATCAACGAGGATTTTGATCTTACCCGCCAATCCATTGGTGACGATAACGATGAGATAGAGGGTTCGATGTTGGTGACCTGAACCAGAAAACCTTCTGAGGCAGTTAAGCCCTCAGCAACCTAAGCCCTTAGCCTCGACGGAGGAGATTAAAAGAAGAACAAGGACGAAGGCCATTCATCTCCTGACTTGCTAGTTGCTTCTCAAAATTCGGGGAACACTTCAAAGAGATTAAGAGTCGAAGCACCTCGCCCCGATCAGAGCGCCTCGGGTGATTTCCCCAAGGCTGTGACATAGGTCACTCACCATTATTTCCATATTTCTATAAAGATACCATTAGGGATGCTCGGGACCTAAAGATGCTCGAGTTAGGCAGAGTCCCAAATGAGAACGACCCCTTCCAAGGTTGCTTCTTGGGGTCGATGAGGCCGAACCAGCAGATGCAAACTGGATCTTTGAGGAGGCTCAACGGCTTTGCTCAATCATGAGATTTTAATAGTATTGTAATCTTTCTAACCTTATACTTTCTTCCTTTGGCTAAACAAACTTTTCTTTCTGTAGGCCTTCGACAAATTTAAGGCTGAGCTACGTCATTGTGAGGCCGAGTTGCTTAGGTCCTCGAATGCGGAGAAGTCCCTCAGGCTTCTATGTGACAAAAAATAAAAGGAGTTGAGGCATCTTCGATTTGAGTCGGGCAGAGCACGTGTGTATGAGAACAAGCTAGAGAAGCAGGTAACTTCTATTTTGAAAAATACGGGCTCCTTCTCCCGCCTTTAGAGGCTAACATTTCAATGACTCAGTTGCAGCAGAAGGTAGAAATGCTTGAACATCTTCGGGGCAAGGTCGCCCAAGTCAACTCTGAATGCAATGAATGGAATGAAAAGATGGACGTCCTCTCTGTGGCCAAAAAAGATGCATTGGCAAAAGTGTCTACTCTTGAAATTCAACTTCGTAATGCTCGAGAGAGAAATTCAGTTCAATCGGGCAAGATAGACGAACTCGAGACTGATCTCACGAAGGCGAAGACCGATGTTGTGGAAGCTCGAGCCGAAGCCAAGGAGATACAAGCCAAAGCTGACAAGATGGTATCCATCTATTTGAAAGATGCTACTGATGCTCAAATGGAGTTGAGGGGGGCCTCCGAGCGAGAGAAGAGAAGCAACGACTATATCCGATGCAGATCCCGAAGGGAAACCCTCGAGGATATCCATGCGAAGGGCTTCGATCTCTCCGAGGAGATAGAGCAGGCCAGTGTAGACGAGATTGGTGTCAAGTTCCTCCTTTATTCCGATGATGAAACCGATGCTGAGGATGACGAAGAAGAGGCTGACAAGGAGGCTAGTCCTGAGGGGGTGGATGAATACAAAATCCCTTAAGGGGTAAAGACAAAGTCCCCGACGGTAGATTAGGTTTTCTTTGATTTTTGTAAAGAGCTCCATATGGAAGTATTGTAAATGTACTTTTGTACCATTATCTCGATATAAAGAAATTTTTGTTCTGTCTCTAAGTTAATTTCTGCCTTGCCTTAGTCTTTTTGGTGATTAGTCCGATGTATTGGACTTATAATATAAAACCCTTAGGTTTCGAGTTCAAACTAGGTGAGGTCTCGAGCACAGTGTGCTTCGACCTTTAAGTTCCTTTAGGTATCGGCCCTTAGGCTTTAGTACGTCGGCCCTTAGACTCTTTTCAACTTGTCCCTTAGGCTCTTACATATCGAACCTTAGGCTCTTATAAATCGGCCTTTAGGCTCTTAAAAATCGGCCCTTAGGCTCTTTTTAGATTAGGTCAATTCGACCTCTAAGATGGCTACAATTTTTCCCCATTCTGGCTAAAGATTTTAAAGATTTATTTATGGCTTTCCATGCTTTTACATTCATCCGACTTTTCAATGGTTCGATTGATAGGAACCTCAATTATAAGTCGATGTGCGACGATAATTGAGTACCTCGTGAGGTTCTCTCGAAGGCTGATTTTCTCGAAGCCTTTACATTGTTCGGAGCTGATATTATCGAAGCTCATTTGCTTATGCCGAGGGTAGCCTGATTTAACCAGGTTTTTTTTAAAAAAATATTTGAAGGCGTTTAGTTTTATGGCAGAAGTCAGACGTCTCTGATCCGCATTATTTCGACCGTAGCCTTTTCATATGATCGTAGTCTTTATATTTGGCCGTAGCCTTTAGTCCCCGGGTGAGATGACCTCGGCCTTAATATCGAGGGTATGCCTTTTTAGGGGTCTTACAAGTTAAAATATATAGCCTTGACCTTAATATCGGGGGTGTGCTTTTTTTAAGGTCTTGTAAGTTTGAGTATGCCTCGTTGAGGTCTTCTAAGTTTGATGTTGCCTCATTGAGGTCTTATGATTCGATATTGCCTAGAAATAGGACATCTCCGATCTGCATTATTTCGGCCGTAGCCTTTTCATATGACCGTAATCTTTATATTTGGCTGTAGCCTTTAGTCCCCGGATGAGATGACCTCGGCCTTAATATCGAGGATATGCCTTTTTAGGGGTCTTACAAGTTCAAATATATAGTCTTGGCCTTAATATCGGGGGTGTGCCTTTTTTAAGGTCTTGTAAGTTTGAGTATGCCTCGTCGAGGTCTTATAAGTTTGATGTTGCCTCATTGAGGTCTTATAATTCGATATTGCCTCATTGAGGTCTTATGAGTCCGAGCCTTTGATGACTCGATAAGTTTATCGTCGGTGGTAGTCCTCGAGTGTTCGAGAGTATTTGGCCCTTGATCCGTTTCATGTGAAAACAGTAAACTTCTTTGAGGCACAAAGTGTTTTGATAAATAAGAATGCTTCTTCGAATAATGCATCCATGTTTTTGCCCTCGGGGGCTCTACTATTCTACATGGACACGGTTCATTTGACCTTTTGGCCCATTACAACATTCTTATATCAAGTCCCTCTTTAGAATAACTTGTTTTCTTCGAAAAGGTAACCTCCGAGGGTGATGCCCCCCAGTATTCAAGGCTGCCAAACTGTTTACCTCAAAAATGGTTCCAACAATTATACTTGATTTGTGGTTCTAAAAAGTGCCTAAACAGATGATTCCAGTTCAACTCATTTTTGAAATGCTACCTCAAGAGAAGGGGGGCCTCTGGCCCCTGCCAGTGGAAGGTTTTCTACGTTCAGTCAATCTACGCAGAGTGAATCGGTCCTAAGGAACCCCCGAAACGCGATCTCTGGGTCGCCGAGGTTCCTTTTCTTCCGCCTCTTAAGATCCGCGGTAGGGGTGATAGAGGACGTGCTCGTACGGTTCATAGAAGATCCCAAAACCTTCACGGGAAAGGAGTCGTACCCTCCCAGTATGCGTGAGTCTTCCGCTATTGACAATGGGGTCCAGGAGGCCCTCAAAAAAAGCGATAGAGCAAGAAAGAAAGAAAGGATCAAAACATCACGGACCGCACGCAAAAGAAAAGAGAAGATAGCCAGAATTGTATTGAGGCTGCAGCAGCAAGAAAACAACAAGAGCACGTCTTCCCAAATAAAGCAGCCTTCAGCGAGAGCTGCACTAGCGATTTATTTCAATACTAGTAAATAATCAAGAAATGACAAGTATGAATGAGGAGAATGTGATAGCCAAACCAATATTGCTAAAGGAACGAGGGCCTCGAACTTGGTGATTTCAGGGCCTCGAGGCTAGCTAAGTGACAATAAAGTATGATCAATAAATGAAGAACAATAAAGTTGAACAATAAACTTGAGCACAGTAAACGAGGAAAGTAGAGTAGAATATTTTATAGTGGTGAATTTCATGTCATTACAAATGATTGGGGTTCCCTTTATATAGGAGGAGAAAACCCTAATATGGTACATGTCTAATTATGACAAAGAATACTATTGGTACAATTGTATAACGGTTTAGTACGGAGTTGTACTATCTCTGGCAGACCTTATCAGCTCTAACCACGTGCCCTTGGCATTTTTCCGTCTTTCCATGACGATCATTGATTTTACACTGCTTCGAGGTAAGCCGTGATGGGTCCTCGACGTACCTTCTCGAAGTGTATGTTCCGGGATCGATTTGAACTTTACTTTGAACCTTTCGAGCCCGGACTCGGCGCATCATACACTTCGAAATCAGACTCATCCGATTTGGACCGTATACAATGTATTAACCACTGTCATCTGCCCAGTAATATATTTGCTCAAATAAGTAAAGCTTCTCACACACTCAAATTTTAGGGAGACACAATTGATTTCCATATCAGTACGAGATGTTAACAACACACATATTTTGCTAAGAAAATGAGTGTATCTGGTCACTAGCATAGTTAAAATATTTATTTGTTCGTTGTAGACAACTTAAAGTAACTATCATGTATTTCGTCAAATAAAAATCCAATGGAAAATATCAAATGAATTCAAATCGAACTTATCAACTTGTCGTCCAAATTGTACCAAACAACTTAAAACTGATAAATCGGATGCACACACTTCGTTTTTAAAAAGCTTTTACGTATTAATGCTATATTTTTAGTTAAAGGGTTAATGCTATATTCAATTTAATATTATGCAAAAGTTATTGAAACCTTTGGCATTCTTTCATGTAAGAATCTGAGTTAATACAATTACAAAATGTAACAAAATTGCCGGAATATGCAAAAATTAGGAGTTACAGTAAAGCCAAACTTAAATAAAAATTTATCAAAATCAGCATCCACCTGGCTGTTGTGCTCTTCACCTCTCCCATACCCATAAACGCAATTCAGTCATAAAAAGAAAGTTTCAACCTCATGGTTTATTGGCACGATTTCTCAAAGGCTTCTTGTTCTGTTCATTCGGTAAATAGACATTTAAATTAATTCTAATTTACTGTTGTATTTAACATTTTTAAGATGTGTTAATCCGTCATTCTTCTTTTTTGATGTATTTTATGTGTGATCGCAATAAATTTTTGTAATACGAAAAATAAATTCCAACAAAAATATGAAGAAAAAGGAGATTTTATTGATAAATATTCGTGAGTATAATCATATGTATCCCTTGATTCTCCTCTATGAAATTCTCCGTGATTCGAGGGCTTGAGAAGTGTCTTTCTCGAATGTAGGACGATGAAGATCTCCTTGTGACATATTTAATCGCCAGGAACGTCGAGCAACACTTTGTTGTTTCGGGTTGTTCTCTGGGAAGAACTCCGTTGACTACTTCTTTGTTGAAAAACTTTGCACTTGATGATTGTTCTCTGTTTATGGATGCCTTCACCAATTGCGTAATGCTCTTCTCCAACTCTGAATCTCCTTAGAAAGTAATGTAACCCCTCTATTTATAATTGTAGAGGATGGATAATCGAGTTACATATAAATTCCTCTGCTTCATTTTGATTGGCTCGTGTGAATCATCAAACTTATCACGCAAGCTATGTGATTAGCCTGCTTGTGATTGACTATGACATGTCATATTATACACTTCGCGACCTTTGGTTGGTCATTGCTTTTTGACTAGGATTGCCACTTCATTTTAACATGTGGCGTCATTTTGTTGGCTTTGAATTTGACTGGACATGCCATATCACTTGACATATGGCATGAGGTCGAGCCTTAAAATAAAATGGATTTTGGGCTTGAATATAAAAGTGGATATATTTAATTTGTAAATTCAGAACAATTCTTTGACACAAATAATTTAGAAGTTAACAAATTTTGTATGGACAAACTCAATAATTTTTACAAGTCTACATATTTCTCCTACTTCATAATTTGTCGACGTATAGACTTATTAAGTGCGAAGAAACTAGGCTTGAAATACCAGCCAATGACACAATCCTTTAAATTCACATCCAATATTTCCTTAAGACCTACTCGTGATACACTCTCTTCCAAGTGTTTGAAGTGTTCGAATCTTGCTTTTCTTTGCATCTCTTATAATTCTAAATGGATTAATATCCAAAGTTAACAGTATATTCTTTATGTATTATATTTGAAACTTATTTATCCTCGTTGTTTAGGTTTTAACTTAATTACAAGTTAATATATAGATTATCAATTATATACAAATTAGTATTAATGAGTATCCTTTTATATTAGGAATTGAATAGAAAATATCAGTTATTTTCTCTTCCCTCTCTGATAGTATCCTAGGAAGCTCCAATCTATTCAAGGACAATGATGAAGCTTTGGAATCTCAAAGAGGGCCTTTAACAAGATCTCAAGCTAAAAAGATGCCAAACAAGATCATTGAACTTCAGGAGCAATCAAAGAAGTTGTTAGTTGGGAGGAAGAGCTTAAGGATAGAGGATATGAGTTATCTAGTTGTTATAATTATTGTATGGTCAAAACTCATGTCCAAGAAGAGGTGGATTAGATCCCAAGAAATATCCTCTGAAGAAGGTCCAAATGAGGCCACTGTTGGGCCAATTTGGCACCTAAAATGTGTCCAAACTTGCAACCTATGAAGTCCTACATAAAGCCACGTTTTTATAGCATAAAAAGGACTTACTTGATGTCCAAGAATGGTAGAATAGTCATGCTATATGTTGAGTGCAAGTTGGTACCAAGTTGCTTTAAATTTCCTTCAAGATTTTCAAGATTCTATCCAAGATTGGTTTGGGACTTATTTTCACATATTATGGGACTATATTTATTGCTTCCTAGTTAGTTAAGGTTATGTTTTCCTTTTACTAAGATTTTTGGAATTACTTTCCAAGAATGACTTGGTTTTTGCTTCCTAGTATTTTCCTTTTCCTAAGGTAGTTGGACTTGTTGTCCAAAGTAGTTTAGGATTTTATTTTCTTATTTTTTAGGTGAAATTTCATGACCCCTCTCTATATAAAGGGATGTATTCTTTATTTTTAGACTTAGATTGTTATAAACAATATCAATAAAAATTGTACGATTTTTCTTGCACTCTTATGTGGCTACTCTTGGATTTATTCTTCAACCTTTAAGACTCAACTTAAGGTGGTAAGATTAAACCCGTTTTCGAATCGGGTTTCACAACATATTTCTTATTTTTAAGTCTCTACCAAAGGCGATTAGTTCTTTGTTAGTTAATTGTTGTTGTTAGGATTCCACTTCAAGAATAGACTTCTTGAATTCAAGAAACTCTTTCTTGATTTCAATATATCTTTAATTTTTCGTCTTTTTTGTTTATTTATTTTCTTTTAGCTTCCGCACGTTTCTTGAATTTCTTTAGTAACTCTTGGAGCACTATCGAATTGTTATCAAGTGTTATAAGAGCATAGGCTAATTAAGATTTCAATCTTGATAATCTTGGGAGGTTATTGAGCAAAAAAAAAAAAAAAAGAAAAAAAACGAAAATCAGCCAAAAAAAAAAGTGTTAGCTCATTATTTTTGGAATTCAAGTATTATTTGGTTTCCAAGTCAAGAAAGGAAATAAAAAGAGGGGATCCTTGTTCTTGAAGATTAAGGAAACTTCTTTCCTTATTCTTGTGGGTTTTGGGTTTACTAAAATTCTTTCCTTTTTTTCCTACTACCAATTTCTATTCTTCCTAGGTTTGGTCATTCACTTTTATTTCTTTTTCTAACTCTATATTCTTTTCACTAAGGGTTGTGACTAGTAAGGTTTATTAATAAATTTAAAGATTAACGATCAAGAGTTGCTTAGAGTGAAAAAAGGCAAGAGAGATGAGAACATTAGAGGGAAAGCCAAACTTGAGAGGGATATATTGCTTTGCTCAAGATGTCTCAAACAAGTATTAATAGTGAAAGGAGGCGAGTTATGACTCAACGACTTGACAAGGCGAACTTACAGTATACCAAATGGAAGGAAGACAATGACAAATTTATTTTTCAAACAAGAGCTAAAGTGATGTTTGCGATTTGTGCCCTTAGAATTGACAAGGAGTTTGGCTATAACTCTATTAGCACTTATATGGTTGAGAAATTGAACTTGCACTGTGTTGAGAATATTGAACCCTACATGTTGAGAGGAGTAAAGGCAGATAAAAGAGTCTTATTACTATTATCTATTGGAAGGTATGAGTATGCGATCTGGTGTGATTTGATTCCCATGAATAATATTCATATCTTGTTGGGAAAGCCATAGTATGTCTACGGAAGAGTTTCATATAGCATAGAAAAAAATAGATACTATTTTGAGGTTAACGGGAAGAAACTCATTCTTGAGCCTTTGACTCCATCACAAATTTGTGAAGACGAAAAGACTGTTAAAGAGAATATGAAAAAATATGACAGAGAAAAGAATGAGAGGAAAAAGGGAGTGCATGTTGACATCCCAAGAGAGGAAAAATGAGAAGTTATGTTGAGTGAAGAGAGTGGGATGGCAAGGGGGAAAAGAGTAAGCTTGAGAGTAAAGAAAAGAGAGACGACCATGAGATAGAAAAAAGCCGTGAGGTAGAGAAACAAGAGGGTTTGAGTGAAGAAAAAGAAGAAAAATTTGGTGAGAGAGAAGAGGATAAGGGTGAGGAGAAAATTAGTCTTGTGATAAAAGCCAAAGAGAGTGTAAGCAAGAAAAAAGCTTCTTTACTTCCTAACCCATTAACTCTTTCTTGTTTTAGTTCTTGTGATTTTGTACAACCATATGTGGAAAGACCTTTTGAAAGGGAGGTGAGGCACAAGAGATTGTAGAAAAGGATCCAATCGGATTCCCGCATGAATTTCGCGAAATCAATTCATGTTGGATGGTGGAAGATAAGCTTGGTTAATTTCTTTGTTGTTGAACTTTTTCACCTATTTTAATCCTTATTTACAGGTTTACAACATGGAGTTCCCTAAAGGCATTGCTAAGTTAGAGTCATTGCATAAAAGAAAAGAAGATGTTGTTCCATTTATAAATAAGTTCAAGTATGATATGTATAATTCGTTTATTCACATTCTTAGCCTTTCTGGAACACCTAAGGTATTTTTGGAGGTACTGAGCTATATTCTTATTTCTTATGTTGGTGACTTTATAATTTTTGTGGATAATGCTATTTTGATGCATATGAAGTCATTAACTGTAATAGCTAAGTTCAATTGCAAGAGTAATTTTCTTCATTTTTGAATTGAGCATGACATAGATGATTATGCATTCTAACTTGGTGGAAAGAGACATGAAATTTATGAGAAGAGGCTTGCTAATGAGTTAAATTTTCTTTCTTCTCTTATACAAGTGCCTAATGCGTTTTCATGTGACAAATTGCTATGATGTGAGTTTGTTGTTTGATGAGAAGTTATTCCTCTAGTCATGTTGATTGTGAGCCTGTAAAAGTGCTTGCTTCTAGTAAAGAGGATATGCATGATTATTGTGACTTTCGTGGTCAAATACTCTTTCATGAACCTATCTATGACTCTTTCTGTGACAGTTTGAGCAATTATATAGAATCCATTGATGTTGAAAATATTATTGGGCAAAGTTATAATCATGAGCTTGAATGTTTTGAAATAATTATTTTGGAATTTATGGGTTCTTCTGACCTTTTTGAGAATTTATGTGCTTCTTTTAATCTATAGGATGTATAACTGATACTTGGCTATATCATAAAAGTGACTTATTTTATACATGTGGTAGAGATACTTATTTTAAATGGATACGTGATCAATCTTTCGTAATTTCATTGTCATGCACATTTTTGGACTACCTTAAGAGAGGTTTTTATGGGACAAATCTAAGTAGGCATAAATTTTATTGGGATGATGATGTCCATATGATTTATAAACGAGTATTTACACATATTCGGCTTAACTGGGTTAAGTAGGCACATGGTCACTATCTTGTTTTACTCTTACCATTTTATCAGATTAGTGGATGTCATTTACTAGTGCATGTCTTTGATTGCAAGGTCGAAATTCGAGGACGAATTTTTTTCAAGAAGATGGTAATGATAGCATCCTAAAAAGCTCCAATCTATTCAAGGACAAGGATAAAGCTTTTGAATCTCAAAGAGGGCCTTGAACAAAATCTCAAGCTAAAAAGCTGCAAAACAAGATCATTGGACTTCAGGAGTGATCAAAGAAGTTGTTAGTTGGGAGGAAGAGCTTAAGGATAGAGTATATGAGTTATCTAGGTGTTATAATTATTGTATGGCCCAAATTCATGTCCAAGAAGAGGTAGATTAGATCCCAAGAAACATCCTCTGAAGAAGGTCCAAATCACGCCATTGTTGGACCAATTTGGCACCTAAAATGTGTCCAAACTTGCGGCCCATAAAAATCCTACGTAAAACCCCATTTTTATAGCATAAAAAAGACTTACTTGATTTCCAAGAAGGGTACAATAGTCATGTTATATGTTGAGTGCAAGTTGGTGCCAAGTTACTTTCAAATTTCCTTCAAGATTTCCAAGATTTTAAAGACTCTATCCAAGATTGGTTTGGGACATATTTCCACATATTATAGGACTATATTTATTTCTTTCCTAGTTAGTTAAGGTTATGTTTCCTTTTACTAAGATTTTTGGAAATACTTTCCAAGAATGACTTGGTTTTTGCTTCCTAGTATTTTTCTTTTCCTAAGGTAGTTGGACTTGTTGTCCAAAGTAGTTTAGGATTTTATTTTCTTATTTGTTAGGTGAAATTTCGTGACCCCTCTCTATATAAAGGGGTATTTTCTTTATTTTTAGACTTAGATTATTATAGACGATATCAATAAAAATTGTGAGATTTTTCTTGTACTCTTGTGTGTGGCTACTCTTGGATTTATTCTTCAACATTCAAGACTCAATTTAAGGTGGTAAGATTAAACCCTTTTCCAAATCTTAGATCACTTCTAGATATTCAATAAAGGTGATAAGCCTAGTCTTATTGTTGTTCTTGTTATTCTAAAAGGGTCGGGTTTCACAACCTATTTCTTGTTTTTAAGTCTCTATCAAAGGCGATTAGCTCTTTGTTAGCTAATTGTTGTTGTTAGGATTCAACTTCAAGAATAGACTTCTTGAATTCAAGAAACTCTTTTTTGATTTCAATCTATCTTTAATTTTTTGTTTCTTTGTTTTCTTTTAGCTTCCGCACGTTTCTTTATTTTCTTTAGTAATTGTTGGACTCCTATCATGTTGTTATCACTTTCTCTCTTTGATCTCTTTGTTTCTCACATACACACACATTCTCTATTCTTTCCCAAACCTTTTTTTCCCTTCGATTTTCTTTGTTTTTCTCTCTTTTTTATCTACTTTATCCACTCTTTTTTTTTTCATGGAATTAAAAGATTATTCGTTTAGTATAAATTTTTAACTTAGCAATTTCCTTTCATGTTGTACAATTGGTGTTCGAATTGAAATTGTCATCAATAAATTTTGAAGGTGGTTGACTCTCCACCATTGACAGCCATTAAAAAGTTTCGAAACTTAAAATTTGAATTTGGGATTTAAAAAAATAATATTTATTTGGATTGAGTGTTATTGAAAACAATTGAGAATATTCGTTGGAGATTATATCTCAATTTTGAGGGTGAGTGATATAGATTAAAGTTGATTTTGGGTGGATTTTATACTGAAAGAAGAAGAAGAAGAAGAAGAAGAAGAAGAAGTGGCAAACCAGCGGCTGGTATAGATTAAAGTTGATTTTGGGTGGATTTTATACTGAAAGAAGAAGAAGAAGAAGAAGAAGAAGAAGGAGAAGTGGCAAACCAGCGGGTCAGATCGGATATGAGCCGGTCGAAAATGGGTAATTCAAAAAATGGATAAAGTATCTGACCCGATCCATATTTAATACGAATAAAAAATGGGTTACTTGATGGATCCATATAATACATGACTTCTTGAATATAATCACTTTTGGGCTTAGTCTCCAAAACTTGAGGAACCCCCAATTTGAGGCTTTACAAATGTAACACTTAAACCCATTAGTTATCCGTTGCTTATCTATTTCTAAGTGGATAATATGGTTCTTATCCATATTGGACCCGTTTTTAAAAAGTTCATTATCCAACTCATTTTTAATGGATAATATGGTTGGATAACTGTTTTTTTTTAACCATTTTGCCTCCTCTACATTCAAGATACATACAAAATTGTATTAAAGTTGTATGTAAATTGTATTTAAGTTTTATTATGTTATAATTATATTTTTTATTTGAATATTGCATGAACGTTGAAAATAGTTGTGTAATGTATGAATCATCATATGAAATTTGAATTTAAGTTAAAAATACTATCTTTATACATAGAGTTGTTGATATGTAAGAGAGAAAGTTTTGATTGGAATTCGAGAGAGGAAGAAGAGCACACCACATACAAAATATATACAATTCATATATAAAATACATACAAGACATATTGTATAAAATTTGTATGAAAATCATATTTAAGTTGTATGATGTTGTAGTTGTAGTTAATTGGGTAAAATAAATGTATGAAAGTTATAAATAAATTGTGTACTGTATAATCAGTTGTATGAAATTTATTTTTAGTTTATATGTTATTGTAGATGAAAATAAATATACTAGCAGTAGCCATAATCTATTCATGTTTATTACGTAAACTGCAAAATAAAGTAAAAGGCAGTGCTCTTTATAAATGGTTATACATTGGAATGATATTTCTTCTGTTTTTCGAAAGCAATTTTACAAATAATACACGAAATTACAAATAAGTATCCATCTTTTCTATGTGCGTGGTGCCAAATATTATCAAATTTCTTAACAACGATTTTTCAGAAATTCATCTGGTTCCCATATTTTGCTTTATTTTGCATTTTAAAATTAAGAAACATGATTAATATTAACGACTGTGGTTAGTAATTTTTGCCTTTTTTTTTTTTTTTGATAAGCATAGGAATTAAAATGAATCTTAGCCATTAATTATATTACGATCCATATGGCATAAATTTAAAAGTTCATTGAATATTACTTGACTGGATCTTTTTCCGGAAAGATGAGAGGAGAGAAAAAAGAAAAAAGAAAAAAAGTGTAACTGAATTCTTTAATTTAAGGTATTAATAATGGATTGTATATAAATTATACGAAAAATAAAATTAAATCGAATAATATATAATTTTGATAAATGAATTTCAAATATTATATAGAAATAGAAACGAAAAAATTTATTGATTTAACGTATGTGCGTTTCCCAATTACTAATGTCCAGTACTTGTCCTTAGAGACAAATTTTAAGATACACTTGTTTGCTGGCCACGTTGGCATTAGAGATGGAGGTTATCATCCTTGAACCAAGTTATTCAGTTCATCTAAAAAAACAAGAAACTGTGATAAGTTTGATTTCTTCAAGAAATAAAATTCTCTCTCTTTAAGGAACCTATAACTCGTTCACACCTAATTTGAGACGACTGCCTTTAAGCATCTATATCTATAAATAGACAGGAGTTGGACTCTCGAAACACATGCCACGAGCTAGCGGAGGAGACTTGCAGCTTTCAAAAGCGCTATGTATTGTCCAATTTCTCTTTCTTGCGTGTTTCGCTACAAAATAATAGCAGATTACTCAGTCACGGATAAGCCATCCGTAACCGCATTGATTGCATAGAGGAGCCATGCTGCAACCACATTGATTGCATAGAGGAGCCATGAGCTAACTTAGTAGGCCTCACGGACACATGCTCGATCATAATAAGCTTGATATTATTGCTTACTCAATTTTCAGTGACGACGAAGTATTCAAAGACAACACCGCAATAGGGATGTACGAAGCTTGAGTAACCCTTAAACTCAGTAGAGATCAACTAGAGCACCAAAAAGCTTCATGCACATCATAGGCTCCTGCATCTCTCTCCCTCTTTTTGCAGGTTTACGAGGACGTGATGGCAAAGTCTTTAGATGCCTTCACAAGCTGTGGTCGCTTGCTCTAGTGGAAGATGCTCGATTTCGTGATGTAAAGTTGTTCATCTTGTACTGTTCAGGACTTGTGTTCACCATCCAAATTGTAGAGGGCTCTGAACTTTATCTCACTGTCACCGTATCTACATAAGCAAAAACTATCGAGAGCTCCAAAATATTTGTTCTTTATAGGTTTTCAAAAACACTACAACATTACGCATATAGCTACAAAATTTTAGCTATAAATTTGAAAATCGTGACTAGTACCTAACAATAGCCACAAAAATTTAAATTCTATGGCTATCTACAAATTTATAAAATTTCTTAGCCACAAAATTAAATTGGCAAAGCTAATTCCTCTTTTTTGCTATAACTGCTAATAATCGTAGCAATAGTTACCTTTATTGCTACAATAAAATTGTGTAGCTAATCATAATTTTTTGCCACATTATAAAAGTTATTGTAGCAATAATAATCTTTTAGCCATAATAAATTATTTAAAGCAAAAAGCAGTAGCTAAATACGTATTTTTTCCTCAAGTTATCAAAAACTTGTGGCAATAGTTAAATGATATAGCCACATAGTTATTGCTATAAACAAATTTTATAGCTAATATTAGTTTTAACTAGGAGTTAATTACCATAGCAATAATAACCTTTTAGCCACAACAAGTTATTAAAAATAAAATTTTATAACTAAACAAATAATTTTTGCTTCAACTACTAAATTACCGTGGCAACAATTGGTTTAATAGCTACAGTTATTTGCATGACCAGATGATATAGCCATTTGGTCATAGGTCAATATACATGTATAAATAAACACAATGCATAATAAGGTGATGAGAGAAAATCTCTCGGGATGTCATAAGACCCATGAAAGACGATATGATAATAGAACACATAGGGAATCAAGAACATAGGCATCATAGTACTTCTAAGAATAAAATCATTTATGAAAGTTGCGTGCTTGCTTATTTCGTTGTATCGTATGGATCATGCAAAAAAGAAAGAAGGGATAACCTTCACATACCTTAATTGCTCATACGAGCTCATAGAAGGTCGTAGATGAAGAATCAAATTGAATAAAGAATTATCCTCAAAGTGAGAACGTTGCTGCCAACACTTCCTTATACCAAACTACTTATTCTCAAGACTAAAGTATGAATTTTTCCAAATAAAAGAATGAACTCCTAGCTAAAAGTGTTGCCATATTTCGTTGGGTACAAAAGAAAAGATCGTGAAAGACATGAACTTGCTTAGCATATATATACAACATAAGGGAGAAGTGAGCTCTCAAATGATGACACATGATTATGGACCATGGGATCCACATAACAAGCTAAGCTCTTATATTTTCAAATATGCCAATTACTACCCATTAAATGCTTAGTCACTTTATTACTTTCCCTCATAGTGACATGTGGAGATATTCTCCATTCACCATATCCAAATATAGCTTTAATAATGTACTATGACATATATATCACTTCCCCCTCTTTACACATGGGATCCTCCCCCATCCACTCTTTCCTTAATTGATGACACATGGTCATCTAATAAAATATACAATAACATATATAAGATGATAACTCCCTTCATATGCACCCAATTAAATATAAGAGTTCATATTATGATAAGACCAAAAACATATAAAAGTAAGGTATACATAGTAGTAATTACTATACCACCAACTTATTCTAAGTGTCTACTCATAGATCCTATAAAGGACATTAGTCATGAGCCCTCCTTATCCTAATGATTCCAAGTGGATTCATATAAAGACACTTATACACTTATAACTAGTTTCATATTTCATAACTTTATCCCAACATGATAATTTGTACTAGTCACTTAATGCACCTTGATATGTAGACACGTCGACATCTTGTCACCTTGTACTTATCAACAAATCCTCTATAACCTCATGAATGACCTTAATCCCTTTAAGATCATATGGATTACTATGACTCATCTTAGTACTAAAGTACGAGATGTTGCACTACTAACATGAGAGACCCACTTTCTATTCTAGACATGTAATCCTCTAGGTGCACGCACACCTAATGACTCATCACCAAACTGTAAACCATGCACTTTAAGTGCTATGACTCATATATGCGCACTTAGACCACTCTTGGTCTAATTAATGTCATGTGGCAGCCCATTAAAGTTATTCTTTACATGTGTCATCCCTTGGTCAACTTCATTACATGACGACACCACATATTTTGTATGGGACAAGTAGTGCACGTATAGGGTACCGTTTAGAATTGAATCAGAGCGCCTTTAAGTAATAACTTCTACATAGTAATTGAGTAGCATGAGGTGATAGTATCTGTTTGCTGAATAATATGAGAAACTCCTACCTCAAGAGAGTTACAAAGCATTATTTATGTTGTACCGGGGTAATCCATTAGGCTAAAAAACTTAGGACCCCCCTTTTCTTTATACGCTTGTTGTCCGCATTTAGTCATTTGTACTCCTTGTGATTTTTTAAGACTTATATCAATTAGCCATATAGTTAGTTCTTATGTTATAATAGAGTTTTCAACTTCTAAATCTTTCTTTGCTTATTTGATCACCTAGCTTAATTCTCTAAGACACATAGTTTAAACTTCGGCCGGGAACCACAATTATGGACCTCAAAGATTGCCTAACACCTTCTCTTTGAGGTAATTTGAGCCCTTACCCGATTTTTGGTGGTGTTGACTAGTCAAAATAGAGTTATTTGGAAATAGGTGCCCTACCGTTAGGTGGCGACTCTCCTCTTTTAATACCCATGTAAAAGAGTTGTCACAAGTCGAAACCTACTTTCGCAAGAAAACAGGGCGCAACAGCATTGCGACTCTGCTGGGGATATACTTAGGCTCTTACCATAACGAAATTGACTTATGTGGATTATTTCTCTTATTTTTTTTATATTTGTCTAAATCGCTATGACATGCACATCCCTTCCCTTATTTTCCTTTATTTGTCTAAATTGCTATGCCATGTACATCCCTCCGTTATTTTCCTTTCTTTGTCTAAATTTCTATGACATGCACTTCCCTTCCCTTATTTTCCTATATTTGTCTAAATTGCTATGACATGAACATCCCCTCTATGTTTCCCTTTATTGTTATGATATGTACGCCCTCTCCAGGCTTCTTTCATCTTGTCTAAGATTGCTATATCATGACTCTCTCGTCCCTATTTCCCTATTTTATTCATTACATTCTCGGACATTTTCATTAGTTAAACTGACTTTTCTCTTTTGTCTTTCTTTTCTTTTCTCTTCTTTTTTTTATCTTTACTATGTTATTTACTATTTTATGCACTTTTATCATGCAATACTTGGCAATATGTTACTATTTCTGCATAAAGCATGCTTCACATCATACTCCACCCGTGCTTATTATCAACATAGCAATGCTTGATGAGTGTCCGCAATTTTCTGAAATCACCCTTTTAAATCAAAAAGGCTTATTTGCCGTAGACTAGTCGATCAATGGTGCAGTCGACAGTCATGCGCCTTTCCCTTTCAAGTTGTCCACTTGAGAGTACCTGTCTAGACCTTTCTAGAAACCCCACTCTAATTTAAAATGTACATGCATCATGCTAAACCTAGTATAGATTAAGGCATCATTGACGTAACAACCCGCTTAAATAAACCTTGTCCAAAGTCCAACGAGATTTCCATAATCCCAAAGGACACTATCATGTTATGTGCATTACTTGATGAAAATGTGCCAGCATGTTGATCATTATTGCATAAGTAGTCGAATCTGGAGCGAGGAAAGGCTAACCTTTGTTTGTTTGCAGAAAATGAAGCATGAGATCCCCAGGTTCGGTATGGTCCAAAATATTCCGCCTTTGCTAATTGACTGATGGAAAGACCTTGCACCTTGTGATAGAAATCATGTGAGGAGAGTACTTGGTGACCTTCCATCTTTGCTGAATATTCAACCAAATAGGGAACTGATCAAGGCCGCTACCATATTCTGGGACGAGAAAAGAGATGTTTATCGATTTGGCAATATAGAAATGACTCCTCTCCTAGAAGAATTATGGGGTTTCACCAAGTTACCATGTGATAGTCCGGGACTACTATGTGATGACCCAAAAGGTCATCCCATATATTTCTAGCTAATGCTGTATTCCGAGGTTGTGAAACCTCCTTCTATCTGACCTCGATTTGCGTGCACAGCCCGGACGTGTAGCCAGGAAGCCGTTATGTGAAAAAATTGATAAAAATAATATTTTTGTGTTGAAATATGAATAAAGTTGACTTTGGTCAATATTTTTGATAAACGGACCCGGATCCGTGATTTGACAATCCCGGAGGGTCCGTAGGAAAATATGGGACTTGGGCGTATGCCTGGAATCGAATTTCGAGGTCCCAAATCCGAGAAATGAATTTTTAAAGAAAATTATTTTCTGAAAAATATAAAGGTTTTTTAAAATGAAATTTGATGTGAAACTTGTGGTATCGGGCTCGTATCTTTGTTCCGGAGCCCGGTACATGTTTGATATGATTTATATGTGTTATCTGTGAAGTTTGGTAATAAACGGACTTGTTTTGACGTTATTCGGGTCAAAAATGCAAAATTTGATGTTTAAAGAAGTTTCGAGGAATTTCATTGATTTTTGGTTTAATTCATCGTTTTAGTGTTGTTTTATGTGGTTTTAAACCTCGAGCGAGTCCGTGTTAGGTAATGTGACTTGTTTGTGTGATTCGACGGGGTCCTAGGGGCCTCGAGTGTGTTTCGGATGGGCTATGGATCATTTTCTTCCAACTTTGAACTGCTGTCTTCTGTCTTCTGGTGTCTAAAGTCCTTCATCGCGATTCCAGTGCTTCCTTCGCGATCACGATGTGTCTTTTCTGGTCGCCCAAAATTTCCTCTTCGCGATCGCGTAGCTCCACCTTTTTCCCTTCCGCGTTTGCGTGAGCATCTTCGCGATCGCGTAGTACAATCCAGGCAGCCTTCCTTTTTCCTCTTCGCGTTCGCATACTGCATTCGCGATCGCAGAAGATAACCTACTCCTTATACGTGATCACATAAGTTATTCCGTGATCGCGTAGAGCATTTTAAGCTAGTAACCATTTCCTTCTACGTGATTGTGTCTCGTTTTCCGCGATCACGATGAACAAAACACCTGGGATGAATATAAGTTTACCAAAAATCGGGGTTTCACCATTTTTGACATATATTGACTTCTAGAACTCGGTTTTGGGCGAGTCTTTGAGGGTTTTTCACACAAATCAAATGGGTAAGTGTTCTTCCACTAGAATTAATTATATTTCATGAATTAGTTCTTGTTTCCATCATTTAAATTGTGTTTTGGGTTGAGGAAGTTGTGGGTTTTAAAAGAAAACTTCAAAAATGTAAAATCATGATTTGAAAGACCAAATGTTATCGGAATTGGATAAATTCAATATGGGTGAACTCGTATCGAAATGGGTAATTGGAATTCGTAAAATCTATCGGGTTCCCAGGTGCGGGCCCAGAGGTCAATTTTCATAATGTAAAGTTTGAAACTTTATTGTTCGAGGCTATCCCACCCCCAACCAAAAAGCATGCATTATGCCAAATGAATAAGAAATGAGAAATAGAGTAGTAGTGGCTCCCTGGGGCGCACTAAGCGCTATGGGAGTCTGTAGCCTGCTGAATGGTGGTGGGGTCACCCTCTAACACTAGGGCTGGGACTGACGCAGCCTGAGGAGTGACCTCCACGGGTGGAGGTGTGACCTCCACCTGCCCTGATGATGGGACTGGGCCTGGGAGCTGCTAGTTTCGCCTGCTGATGGCGGAATGATCGATAATGTGGCTCAGGTGACCATGTCTGCTAGCGAGTGCGCAATCAATGTCCGAAAAGCTGCTTATTCTTCTTTTTCTGCAGCTGTTGGGATGTCAACCTGCTTGCCTTTCTCCTGAGGACCCTCATCCTCATTGGACCATGACTCCTCGTCTGTCTCCTCCTCATCTGTCTCCTCCTCATTTGTCTCCCCAGCCTCGGACTCGGCAACGTGTCTGGAATCCTCCTAGAAGGAATGTCAATGTGTGTAGGGGGAGCTGGAGTCAGGGAAGCCCCAGCAGTCTGTGGCTCAGGTGCTGTCATCAGTGTGGAGAATTGAAGGTCGAACCCTGCCACAGCCGTACCCGCTCCCTGCTCGCCTTCCTTGAGCAAGAAGGAGGATAGATCGAACTCTAGAATTTTGCATTTAGTGGAGTTCGGTCTTCAGTGTGTCAACCTCATCGCGTAGCTTGGGTAGGCCTCCAACCTCACCTTGCTCTACCCTCTCAAGTCGAACCTCAATCCGCTGGAGGCGATCTTCATAGGAGGTATGTTGTTGCTGGAGTGCTGTCACTGAGAAATGGATAGGAGTAAGCCTGCCTCATCAGAGTGGGGAGGTCCTTCAGAAGCCGGTCTACCTTTGCACTGTCATGCTGAGCTGAAAGACCTAGCCTCGAAAGAGCTGGCAAGGCAGCAGAAGGCTGAGCAATAGTGGCCTGATAAATGGAATGTGGGGTGGCAGTGGATGCCATTGTGGCCGGAGGAGAAGTGGGTGGCTGGGAGTCTGAAGTGTATGCAGCAGCTGGAATCTGGATTTGAATCTCTGGAAGAGCAGCGGCTATATGTGGCATGGCGTCACTGATGCACGTGATATCAATATCCTTCAGCTCTTTCCCCATCTTGTCATGGTATGGCAGTGTAGGGACATCCACCACCTTACAGAGGGCGGTGATCAAGCATGGGAAGGGCAGTGGCATGGCGGTCTGGTTTGCTCGTACCCCTAGCTCTCGGAAGATAATGGCACCGACATCAATCTTGATCCTAGTCATAATGCATGCAATGAGAAGAGCTTTCTCGATGCTTATGTCAGTCTTGTTCCGGGATGGTATCAAGCGAGAGGTGACAAATCTGAGCCAAAATCTACCCTCTCGTGTAAGATCTTCCTTGAATATCTTGTGCAGAGGGTCAATCTAAGCAGAGGTCCCCGTTGCGATCATTGAGGAAATCCAGGCTCGCTCACCATCTCTGTTGGCCTACTTGGCCTCATACTCCGCTGTGCCCGGACTCCAACTTTTAAAGTATAGGTCGTTTATTGTGGCCTTGTCACAAAGAACCGACTTCCCCCAAACAATGAACGACTCACAGAATACCTTGTTGCGCTTGTGATGAGATTTTCTGGAGGCCCCGTAGGATGCATATAACTCTCGCACTACCGTTTCATTGAAATCATCAGGCACATCAGTGAAGCAATCCCAGTTTCTATCCTCGATATTCTACAGCATGTGAGGCTACTGCTTCTGTAGTCCGTTCATACTCAACTGTTTCTCCAGGAGGATTTTTCATTTCGCGAGCACTTCTTTATACAGACTCCTAGATCATGTGACCTCAAACCAGAGTTGGAAATCATCTTCCCTATTTCTTCTTGCCTCAGCCTGTAGGTCGACTGAGGGCAAGGTTTCCTCCTCGTCAGACTGGGAGGGATGTTGAGAAATAGGTCAGGATGGTTCTTGTCGTGAACGTTTAGCTTGTTGTGCTAGATGACTAGATGAGGTCCTGTTTTTACTAGCAAGAGATTTCTTTGGAGCCATATCTGTAAAGAGACGAAGTGTGAGTGACATAGCATACATGAGAGAAAAATGTTACAAAGAATAATCAAATATACGATAGGTTATGCGGTCGCAAAACCATTATGCGGATCGCAAACCTATCGCAAAATGCCTGCCTACTGAAAGGAATCAATATATGATGGGTTATGCAATCGCATATATATTATGTTGTTCATTAAACCTTCGTAAAACTGTGCACTTGTAAAGGTCATCACACTATGCGATGGCAAAACCTACCGTAGAGATGGAAATGCGATTGCAGATCTGCCGCAAGAAACATGTTATATCTTGCCACAAGCTGTCTGGGTATGCGGTGGCTTTGCGGTTCGTATATCGCTTATGCGATCACAAAGCCTTCGAATTTTGTCATCTTCCTCAACTCACCTAGGGTTTCATATGCGGCAATGATGCGAATCGCAAATCGACTATGCGGTCCGCAAAAGTCATCATCCTCAAGGTTTTAGCTCTACCCTCTACAATGGTGACCCTAATTTCACTAACTAGCAAGACCAGACTTAACCAATTTTAAGAACCCACCATTACGAGCAGATAACCAAAAGAACGAGGAGGAAGAAAGAACAAACACAAAAGAAAACAACCAAAATAAGATAACACACAACAAAATTAAAACTAAAAATTTACAGAGATGAAGTTGTGAAGGAAGAACATACCAGAACTGGATGAACGAGAAACAATCAAGGAGATGAATTCAACAACTGTAATCTTTGTTCACTCTTTCAATTTCAACTAGCTGTTTTCCCTTTTTTTTTGTTTTGTTTAGGTGCAAGTGTTCGTGTTTGAGTGCTGGTGTGCAGATGATGGGGTTGTGCGGAGGGGGTAGGGCTACTTACCTGTGAAAATGCGGTGGATAAGTTACCGCATAACACATTTTGCGACCGCATAAGTGCTATGCGATAGTTTCAGCTCAAGTTGCTCAACTCCACAATGCGGTGCACTTGTGCGATCACATAACTGGTATGCGGTCCGCAAAGTGCACGTCCTCGCTGTATTTCAGCCACCAATTTTTGCTAAACAAACTGCCCAGGTCAGCAACCACTATGTGGTCCGCATAGTCAAAATGTGATTTTCACTCGCAATTTTACCTTGTTTTATGACTTTTTTGAATCACCTGCACTCTAACACACATTTTAAATTGCTCAATTTAATTCGGCTAACAAAATTTAGAATTTAAAGGACAAAATAATGTTTAAGAAAAAGTCACCACACATAGGTTGCCTCCCATGAAGTGCTTGATTTAACGTCTCGGCACGACGAAGTTGGCTTTTCTTTGGGTTCACTCATTGGTCGGGCATGGAACATCTTTGAGAGCCAACGATTCCACCAAGTGATTTTCTCCATCTGTGCCCAGGTAGTGCTTGACTTGCTGGCCATTGACTTTGAAGGTTCGGAGCCCATCCTCCGATTCTAATTCCCCAGCTCCAAAAGGGGATACATCTACCACCTTGAACGGGCCGAACCACTTCGATTTGAACTTTCCCGGAAAAAAATTGTGCCTTGAGTTGAAGAGCAAAACCAAGTCACCCGACTTGAACTCCCTTTTCAAGATATTTTTGTCGTGGACGAACTTCATTCTTTCTTTGTACACAGCTGCACTTTCATATGCATGGAAACGAAATTCCTCCATTTCATTGAGTTGTGTTAACCTCAAATTTACAGCTTCATTCCAGTCTAAGTTCAACATTTTTAAAGCCCACATGGCTTTGTGCTCCAATTTTACGGGTAGATGACAAGCCTTTTCGAAGACTAACCGGTAAGGTGAAGTACCAACAGGGGTTTTGTATGCTGTGCGGTATGCCCACAATGAGTCATCTAGATTCTTTGACCAGTCGATCCTGTTGGCTGTAACAGTCTTTGCTAGAATATTCTTTATCTCCCAGTTAGAAACTTCAACTTGGACACTTGATTGGGGATGATAAGGTGTGGCCACCTTATGCTTGATGCCATATTTTTGTAGTAGCCCCGTGAAATCCTTGTTACAGAAGTGAGACCCACAATCACTAAGAATGGCTTTAGGAGTGCCAAACCGTGTGAATATATTTTTCTTTAAGAATGTGGTTACACACCTTGCCTCATTGTTTGGTAGGGAAATTGATTCAAACCACTTGGAAACATAGTCCACAGCCACCAGGATGTATTTCATACCACATGAGCTTACGAAGGGGCCCATAAAGTCATTTCCCCACACATCAAAGATCTCGACCTCCATCACAAAGTGCATTGGAATTTTGTGCCTCTTAGAGATTGATCCCTGCCTCTAACATTGGTCACAAGCCTTGACCATTTGATTTGCATCTTGATAAATCAACGGCCAATAATAGCCACATTCAAGTACCTTTGCCGCCGTTCGATTACCCCATGATGACCCCCAACTGGTGAGTCATGGCATGCCTTTAGAATTTGCATTATCTCATCTTCTGGAACACACCTTCTAATGATGTTATCAGCACAAATGCGGAACAAGAATGGTTCTTCCCAATAATATTGCCGACACTCTCTCAAAAACTTCTTATTTTGGTAAGCTTCCAGTTCATCCGAAATGAGGTCACTAACCAAGTAGTTAGAAATATCGGCGTACCAAGGAGTAGATGAAGAAGACAAAGCCAAAATATGCTCATCAGGGAAAGCATCATTTATGTCAAGATTTTCCTTCGGTCGCCCGTCTTCTTCAAGCCTAGAGAGATGATCTGCTACTTGGTTTTCTGTGCCCTTACGGTCCTTGACTTCAAAGTCAAATTCATGCAATAGGAGGACCCACTGGATTAACCTGGGTTTGGCATCTTTCTTTGCCATGAGATAGCAAATAGCAGCATGGTCGGTATACACCACAACCCTACACCCCAACAAATGAGCTCGGAACTTTTCAAAAGCATATACAATGGCAAGAAGCTCTGCTCTATCAAAGTATAGTTCACTTGTGCCCCGTTGAGTGTCTTTCTTGAATAATAAATGGGATGAAGAACCTTGTTATGCCGTTGACCCAGAAATGCTTCAATAGCTACACCACTGGCGTCACACATGAATTCGAATGGCAGAGACCAATCTGGTGTGACAATAATGGGTGCCGTGGTGAGCTTCTCTTTTAGCTCCTCAAATGCCTTTAGGCACTTTTCATCAAACACAAACTTGGCGTCTTTTTCAAGGAGCTTGCACATAGGATTTGCAGTTTTGGAGAAGTCCTTGTTAAAACACAGATAAAATATGGCATACCCTAAAAAGCTTCTGACACCTTTTATCGATATTGGTGGAGGAAGTTTGGAGATGATTTTAACTTTTGCTCGATCAAACTATATGCCATGTTTTGAAATCTTGTGCCCCAAGACAATTCCTTCGTCCACCATGAAGTGACATTTCTCCCAGTTAAGTACAAGGTTGGTCTCCTCACATCGCTTGACACTTGTCTAAGATTGTCAAGACAATGCACAAAAGAATCACCTACCACCGAAAAGTCGTCCATGAAAACATCTAGGAAATCCTCCACCATGTTTGAGAAGATGGACATCATGCATCTTTGAAAGGTAGCCGGAGCGTTGCATAAACCAAACGGCATCCGGCTAAAGGCAAAGGTTCCATATGGGCAAGTGAATGTTGTATTTTCTTGGTCCTCTAGTGCTATATTGATTTTGTTATAGCCGGAATACCCATCGAGGAAGCAAGAGAATAATGTTCTCGCTAGCCGATCAAGCATTTGATCAATAAAAGGCATAGGGAAATTATCTTTGCACGTGGCACTGTTGAGCTTCCGATAGTCCATGCATACTCTCCAGTGACCGTCCGTCTAGGGATAAGCTCATTCTTTTCATTGTGAATTACTGTCATGCCTCCCTTCATTGGTACACATTGAACCGGACTCACCCATGAACTATCTGCAATGGGGTAGACAACCATGACATCTAACCACTCTATTATCTCCTTCTTGATCACCTCTTGCATCGATGGATTCAACATCCTTTGGTGTTCAACACTCAGCTTGCTTCCGTCTTCCAATTGGATTTTATGCTCACCAATTCCGGCGGGAATCCCTCGGATGTCCACTATTGTCCATCCAATTGCTTGTCGGTGTTCTCGTAAGACATTCAACAATTTTCCTACCTGCACATCATCCAATTAAGAGGAAACAATTACGGGTAAAGTATCATTAGAGCCATGAAATTTGTACCTCAAATATGATGGAAGTGTCTTGATCTAAAGTTGTGGTGGCTCCAGGATGGAAGGCTTGGCGGGAGGAGTGGATATCTTCTCTAATTCAAGAGAGAGTTTCTTCGGTGCATAAGAGTAGGAACCGCGTCCTTCCAATGGATTCACAGCTTCTACATACCCCTCAATGTCCTCTCCATCAAAATTTACCAAGATTTCCACCAAGGCCTCACCAAGGTACTCTTCCTCTATCATCATGTCACTAGAATCCTCGACCTCATCAACAACATCTATTACCGAGATACCTTCATATGCGTTCGGAAACTTCAAACCCTTACTATCTTGGAAAGTGACTTCCTCATCATTCACTCGGAATTTTATTTCATTTCATCCCGATACCATCAAGGCTCTTCCCGTGGCAAGGAATGGTCTTCCCACTATGATAGGAATTTCCTTGTTAACCGCATAATCAAGGATAACAAAGCCGGCCAGGAGGAGGAACTTCCCCACTTTCACTAAGACATCATCAACAATACCCACGTATCTCTTGATTAAACGGTCGGTCATTTGCAATCTCATACTTATGGGTCTTGGCAACCCCTATCCCGCTTGCTTGTAAATAGCAAGAGGCATCAAATTTATGCTAGCACCATTATCACAAAGTGCCCTTGCAAAATCACTCAACCCGATAGTACATGGAATGGTGAATTCTCCCGGGTCTTCCTTCTTCTCAACGGTGGTTTTGGCAATAATAACAGTAACCCGCTGAGTCATGTTCACCACTTCATTCATGGTGGATCTCTTCTTGGTCATCAAGTCGTTTAAGTATTTAGCAAATCCCCGCATATCTTGGAAAGCCTCCAAGAAAGGGATGTTTACCGACAGTTGCTTCAAAATATCATGGCACTTATCGAACTTGCCATCATCTACCCTCCTTGCAAGCCTTTGAGGGAATGGAGGACTAGGTCTAGGAATCGGCGGAGGATCGATGGGGGTCTCCTTCACCTTTTCCTTAACCTCATCATGCTTTGCTTTTTGGATTTTCACCTCTTGGGAGGGCTTCTGACTTTCAACAACAACCGGCACTTCGACTTGTGCCTCAACTTCTTGCTCAAGATCATCTACCTCAACTACTTGTTCACTCTCACCTTGAAGGACCTTACCGCTTCTAGTCGTAATAGCCATGCAATGAGGATATGAACAACTCACATTCCCCTTTGGGTTGATAATTTTATCACTTGGAAGAATACCTTTTAGCTTAGGTTTTTGTTCTCTTGACAAGTCTCGTATTTGCATCTCAAGATTTTGCATAGAGGCGGTATGTGAACCCACGATTTTGGACATGTTCTTCATTGTAGCATCACCTCTCTCTTGATTTTGCAAGATTTTTTCAAGCATCCCTTCTAACTTGGATTCATTTGAAGGACCCTCCTTGTAATACTGCCCCTTCAGTGGAACATAGGGGTTGGAGCTCCGGTTGGCATAATTGCTATTGTTGTTGTTCCAATTACCTTGACTCGAACCACCTTAGTCATTGCGCCAATTTTGTTGCCCTTGCCCTTGCGAGTTTGGCCTCCATTGATTTTTTTGGAGATATTCTCCTTGAGAATTATTAACATATTTGGCTTATTCAAACTCTTGATTTCCCGTCGGTTGCATGTCTTCCACAACATTTAACTTATTCGTTTGACTCTCCGAAAAAATCTTTGTCAACACATCAATGTTGGTGGCAAGACCAGCAATCAATTGGTCTCTCTCTTGATTTTCTTTGATCATATTGGTGACAGAGGGAGTATCCTAAGAAATTTCACACTAGCATCTTCGGAATGCCATGCTTGATTGTGTTTGGCCATTTTATCTAGAATTTGTGTAATCCGAGTGAATTATTTGTCCATGAAAGATCCGCCTGTTGCATTTCTTGCTATGGACTAAGACAATGGATCCAAACCCATGTAGAACTTCTCCATCAGAATTCCATCCGGAAAACCATGATTAGGTGACCTCATTAAGTACAACTTGAATCGGTCCCACGCTTTATGTAAGTGTTCTTCTGGTATTTTTTTTTTTGAAGAAGATTTTATCTCTAAGCTCAGACTTCTTGCTCTGAGGGAACCACTTGAACAAGAAGGCACGAACAAGCTCGGGCCAAGAAGTGATGGATTGAGGAGGTAGAATTTGAATCCACTTTCTCGCTTCTCCAGTCGATGAGTATTTGAATACTCGCAATCTCAAGGCGTCGTCTGTTACATTGTTCTACTTATGCATGGCGCATACACCCAAGAAGTTCCTGAGGTGTTGCGTTGGATCATCATCTGTAGAGTTTCTGAATAATCCTTCTGCTTTAAGCATTAGGATTAACGCATGTTCTAATTTGAATGTAGCAACTTCTACCCATGGAGGAAGGATAACATTGTTACCATCAAGATATTCCTCAATGTCCGCAAAGGGATTCTCATCTTCCTCATACTCGGAAATTCTCACCTATCACACCAAGCAAAGCAAGCAAAATGTGATGGAATAGAAAAGATGTAAAGTAAAGTGCACACTAGTTTGTAATTTCAAGACCGTATACCCCAGCAACGACGCCAAAATTTAATACGCTCAAATTACACCTTAAAATAGTGCAAAGCGATTGATGTCAAATATAGTAACCCAACGAGGTTGGGATCGAATCCCACAGGGAACATGCGTAAAAAGTTTACTTGAGTAGTGTGGATCTTAGCTAAACTTGTCTTTCTATTACGTAGATTAACAAAAGTATTGTAGTAGATTGAATTGTAATTTAATAACAAGGATTATTAAATAAGGTAGTAATTAATTTTATTATATAAACCAAGGTTGTGTCCCCTTAAATGAAATCTAATGCCACCGGTGTTATTATGATATATTTCTAATGGACGATCCTTTTGATATGCAAATGATTTCTAAATGACTATCCAATATTTTCCAATATATGGGTAGTATTTCTCTTTATGATTTTTCCAAATATAAAAGAGTTTTAATTAAGAGTAATCAATGTATGCCAAATAAAATACACTTATTCCTAAGCGATTCTATTAAACAAGGTTTAAAACCCTAAGTCTTTGATATTTACTCCTACCAAACCCTAAATCAATATTCCAAGTCTAGAAAGAATATAATGGCGCTTTATAATGTTTGCAACCACTAACAATAAATGAAGAATGAGAAGTAAATAAATATCAACCAACCATTATACATATATTCAATGTTAAACACCCATTGACATTACACCGATTTAGAGTCCACAACCTTAGTACTTAAAAATAGCCACACATGCTAAAATAAAAAAGCAAAGGAATATTAAATGTCATAAATGATTACAAAAGTGCACGATTCTTCACTTGAAAAATTCCAAAAGATGGGACAATTCAAAGTTTTGATTGTAGCTCTTTTTCCAGAAAAGATGCCCCCACAAAACCCCAATAAATCTATTAATAGTGGGCTAAAATTCGGGGCCAATTTCGGACAAAAATGCTCTTCCAAGTCAAATATGCGACCGCATTTCTGTCACATAACTGATATGCGATCCGCATTTTCTTCAATCTCACCACATCTTCAAAACCCTAGTTCCAGGAAGTCACCGCATTCCAGTTATGCGGTCCGCATTGTTGATATGTGGTCGCATAGTGTCATTGCATTTATGCTCTAAGACACTTATATAGGAGGTTTGCAATCCATTATACGGCCCGCAAACCAATTATGCGGTCGCATAATGGACCGCATTTCTTCACTTGGATTTGGCCACACTGACAGTTGGACTCTGCGGTTCACCTGGGCATTATGCGGTCCGCATGTTGGATTTGCGGTCCGCATTTTCAACTATGCGATTGCATTTTTCCCATTCTCGTCTTTCTTCGGATTTTGATTTCATTTCCATGTTTTTGGGTCCTCAAGCTTCATGCACTGCAAAACATCAAAATTACTTAAGGATAAAAGACAATTGCATTTAAAACTAGCTAAAATCTAAGAAATTAGTATTAAATGTGCCAAAATTCTCCGGCACATCAACACCCCAATGTAGTGGCCGATGCCCTGAGTCGTAGAGTAGAGAGTTTGGGGAGTCTCTCCTACCTTCCAGTAGCCAAGCGGCCATTGACACTTGATGTTCAGGCTTTAGCAGGTCAGTTAGTGAGATTGGATCTCTCAGAGCCCCCGTGGGTATTGGTTTGTGTAGCCTCCAGGTCTTTTCTTTATGATCAGATTAGAGCACACCAGTATGATGATCTACATTTGCTCGTTCTTCAGGACAGCATCCATCGCAGTGATGCCAGCGATGTGGTTATTGGTGATGATGGGGTCATGAGGATGCAGGGCCAAATTTGCATGCCCAATATGGATGGACTTCGAGATTTGATTCTAGATGAGGCCTATAGTTCGCGGTATTCCATCCATCCGGGTGCCGCAAAGATGTATCAGGATCTGAGACAACATTATTGGTGGAGGCGGATGAAGAGAGATATTGTTGAGTTTGTTGCTCGGTGTCTCAACTGTCAGCATGTCAAGTATGAGCACCAGAGACCAGGTGGATTGTTTCAAAGATTAGATATTCCGGAGTGGAAGTGGGAGCGAATCACCATGTACTTCGTAGTTGGACTCCCACGAACTTCGAGGAGGTTTGATGCTATATGGGTTATTATGGATCGGCTGACCAAGTTCGTGCACTTCATTCCTATTGGTACTACTTATTCTTCGGAGCAGTTAGCTAAGATTTACATCAGGGCGATTGTCCGATTGCATGGGGTTCCAGTTTCTATCATTTCTGACAGAGGTACTCAGTTCACATCTCAGTTTTGGAGGGGCGTGTAGAGGGAGATAGGTACTCAGGTTGAGTTGAGCACATCATTTCATCCTTAGACCGACGTGCAGTTGCAGCGTGCTATTCAGATTTTGGAGGATATGTTGCGTGCCTGTGTCATTGATTTTGGAGGTTCATGGGATCCGTTTCTACCACTCGTAGAGTTTGCTTCTAATAATAGTTATTAGTCGAGTATCCAGATGGATCTTATATGGTAGGAGGTGCAGATCTCCGGTTGGTTGTTTTGAGGTGGGCGAGGCTAGGCTATTCGGCACAAACTTGGTTCAGGTTGCATTGGATAAGGTGATGTTGATTCAGGGGCAGCTTCTCACGACGCAGTCTAGGTAGAAGAGTTATGTGGACCGGAAGGTCCGAGACGTGTCTTTCATGGTTGAGGAGAAGGTGCTGCTGAAGGTGTCACCCATGAAGGGTGTTATGAGGTTCAGGAAGAGGGGAAAGCTGAGTCCTCGGTTTATTGGGCCTTTTGAGATACTTTAGAGGATTGGGGAGGTGGCTTATAGGCTTGCCTTCCCTCCCAGCTTATCTAGTGTTCATCTGGTGTTCCATGTTTCGATGCTCTGGAAGTATGTTGGTGACTCGTCTCATGTTTTGGACTTCAGCACGATTCAGCTCGAGGGTGATATGTCATATAAGGTAGAGCCAGTGGCTATTTTGGGTCATCAGGTCAGAAAGCTGAGGTCTAAGGATATAGCTTCAGTGGGGAGGAAAGCCGGTGGAGGATGCCACCCGGGAGACTGAGCAGGAGATGCGGAGAAGATATCCTCACTTATTCGAGACTTCAGGTATGTTTCTAGACCCGTTCGAGGACGAACATTTTTTTTAAGAGGGGGAGGATGTAACACCCCACCGGTCGTTCCGTGAGATTAGCCCTGTTTCCCCCATTTCTGCTTTATCATATGTTTCTTAGCCTATTTATGTTGTGTTGGGTCGGTTGGTTCGGATTCGGAGTGGTCGTGGTGAGAACAGAGACACAGTCTCTTAAACTAGCTTAATAGTTGAAAAAGTTAACTGGGAGTTGAGTTATTGGCAAACGATGTCAAAATGTGGATTTTATGGATCGGGTTGCTTCGTTAGGTGATTTAGGACTTAGGAGTGTGTTCGGAATGAAGTTTTGATGTCTGGTGTAGAATTAGGCTTGAATCGATGAAAGTTAGTTTTGGGTGATTTTTGGTCGGCAGTGGAAAATAGGCTATCAGGATCGGAATAGTATTCCGACAGTTGGAGCAGGTTTGTAATGTCATTTTCGATATGTTTGCAAAATTTCAAGTGAATAAGATGTGTTTTGGTTGGTTTCGGCATCATTGGCGAAATTTTGAAGTTTCAAAGTTCATTGGCTTGAATTTAATGTTATTTTGGTGTTTTTGCGTTGTTTTTGATGTTTCGAAGGCTCGACTAAGTTTGAATGATGTATTGGATATGTTGGTATGTTTGATTGAGGTCCCGAGGGACTCAGGTGTGTTTCGGGTGGTTAACGGACCAACTCTAGGCTTAAAAACCGGGTAGATTTTTGCTGGTGTGAGTTTCTAGTTTCCTTCTACGCGATCGCGGGAGGATGTTTGTGCAGTGCGATCGCGTGGTGTTCTTCGCGTTCGCATTGAGTTAAAGGACGCATGAGTAGGCTGAGTCGTTATTCTTCGCGATCGCGTGGGTTTATGTCTTGGTGAATCGCGATCGCGTAGTGTAATTTGATGGGGCAGAAGATTTGTTCTTCGCGATCGCGTGGGAGCTTCCACGATCGCAGTGAAGAAAGAGGCCTGGGCAGAGAGTTTTTAAGTTCTAAATTCGGGAGTTCTTGGCCATAACTCAATATTTCATTACAGAGCTCGGGGGAAGGAGATTTTGGACGAGCTTTTCAGTGGGGTTCATGTCGTAAGTGTTCTTCAATCATTTTTGGTTAAATTTCATGAATTTGTCTTGATTTTCACCATGCAATTTGAGGAATTAAAGTATAAAAGTTGGGAAAAATGGGAGGAAAATTTGGAAAATTCTTTTGGTGTTTTGACTGGGCAGCTGAGGTCGGATTTTGGTAAATTTGGTATGGTTAGACTCTTAAGGGAATGAGGATTCTAGTTTATTGATTGTTATCGAATTATGAGACGTGGGCTCGGGGCTCGGGTTTGGCATATTTCGGGAATTAGGCTTAATATTTATATCTTTCTACTGGGTTTGTTATGTTAACATTTATTGATGATGTTAATCTGGTTTTGGTTAGATTCGGAGCATTTGGGAGCCAAAATCGAGGGGCAAGAGCATCGCAGAGTAGCTTTTGGGCTGTTTTGAGGTAAGAAACAATTGTAACTCTAAACCTGAGGGTATGAAAACTGTATTTGATATTGTTTTGGTAAATGAGGTGACACACATGCTAGGGGAGGAGCGTGGGGGCGTGCACCGATAGGGATTGTGACTTGGTCCATCCAGTAGCGACTATTAAGCCACGTATTCGATTTGAAGCCTTGCGATATCCTGTATTTTAGAAATTTATACTTGTTTATGGGCAGTGAGCCATGTTTGGGGCCTTGTGCCGACCTGTTTAGATCCTCAGAGGTACTTTTACACTATTCTCAAACTATCCCAATAGAACAATTGCGAACTCAATCATGTTTTCTACTTGTTGTTATTTTCACTGTCATCACACTATTTTGAAACCCTGAGAGGTATTCTGGCCTGAGACCTGTGAGTTGAGATGAATTTCCCAAATGGCTTGTGAGGATCACTAAGTGAGGCCGAGCACCGAGAATGTGACGATAGATATGGATCGGGTTGCACACCGCAACAACATATATGTTTATTACATATGGATCGAGTTGCACGCCGCAACAATATAGATTATATATGCGTCGGGCTGCACGCCACATCTATATATGTTATATATGGACCGGGCTGCACGCCGCAGCAATATACATATTGGATCGGGCTGCACGCCGTAGCAAATATAGCGTGTCGGCTTTGGGATCCGCTCCAGAGTCTGTCCCCCAGTTGGCGCAGTCGACTATTATATGGAGGGGTTACACATCGCAACATATGTTATAAGGATCGGGTTGCACGCCGCATCAATATAGATATATATAGATATATGTGTTGGATCGGGCTGCCCGCCGAAGCAGTGTGCATTCATGGTACTTGCTGACTACGAGTGTTTAGTGTGAGCATGAGATACTCATAGTGGAGTCACGAGTGACTGAGAGGCTTGCCTGAGAGGCTTTATTTGTGAGTGATACTGTGTCCGAGGGGCTTATATTTTACGAAAAAGCTATTTTCACTCTTCTTTACGCTGAGACTCTGATGATAAATGTTGGATAAATATGTTTTTATACGAGATTTTTAAATGGAAACTGGAGTTTTTTTATGAAATATTCGGAAGGTAGATTCCCGACTTGATTTATTTCTTCCACTGTTACTCATTATATGGATTTACATGATTTATGAATTCCCGTCACTACACTCAAGTTATTAGTTACTTTGATTACTTATTGAGTTGGCGTGCTCACGTTACTCCCTGCACCTCTGTGTGTAGATCCAGGTACCGGACCATCTCACTAGTTGATTTCCGGACGTGCTTGGAGTTGTTCGTGGATCAGAATCTAGGTTACATAGGACTCAACGGTCATGAGCAAGATTAGTAGAGTCTTGCAGATCGGTACGGAGACGTCTGTACTTATCTTCAAGAGGCTGCAGAACCTTTAGGAACCATCTCATTTTTCTTGAATTCTGTCGTGCCATTTTGTTGATTCTGGAAATCTAAACTTTTGTTGTTTCATTCTCTAACAGATGGTGAAGACTCGCGCTACTGATTAGGGTGATCAGCCACCAGCTAGACCGCGAGAGGTCGAGGCCATGGTAGGGGTAGGCGGCCAACCCGTACAGCAGCTAGGGCAGTACTAGTTGATCCCCCTACTATTCGGGATCAGGTTCCCTGCGTAGATGCTCTAGCGGGACAGGCTCAGGCACCGGCAGTCCCTATTGTTATTCCGGGTCTTTAGGAGACCTTGGATCATATCTTGACAGTATGTACAACCCTTTCTCAGGAAGTTGCCGCTACTTCTTAGGCCGGGGGAGGAAGTCAGACTCCAGTTGACCGGACACCCGAGCAGGTTACTCAGGGCCACCAGACACCGGGGGCAGTTCCAGCCCAGCCGGTTACCTAATTCAGGACTTCTTGGTTCCAGTTATGCCAGATGATGAGCAGCATAAGCTGGAGAGGTTTAGTAGACTTCAGCCTCCAACATTCAGTGGTACTGAGGGCAAGGATGCCCAGGGTTTTCTGGATAAGTGTCAGCGGATGCTTCGTACTGCTGGGACTCTAGAGACCAGTGGGGTCTCTTTTGCTACTTTTTAGTTTTCTGGTGTTGCTTTCACCTGGTGGGAGTCTTTTGAGAGGCCTAGGACTGTGGATTCAGCACCCCTCACCTGGAAGTAGTTCTCCACTATCTTCTTGGCGAAGTATGTACCTCATTCTCACAGGGAGGAGCACCGCAGGCATTTTGAGCAGCGGCGTCAGGGGGAGCTATCAGTGATGCAGTATGAGATGCGGTTTTCGGAGTTGTCTTGCCATGCCATAGAGTTGGTCCCTACTGATAGGGAAAGGATTATGAGGTTCGTGGATGGCCTCACTTACCAGCTCCGCCTTTTCCTGACTCGGGAGAGACAATCAGGTGCTACCTTCAAGCAGGTTATTGATATTGCTCAAGATATTGAGTCAGTTCGCCGCCAGGAGCGGGTAGAGAGAGAGGCCAAGAGGCCTCTTGGATCGGGTGGTTCTTGTGGTTCTCCTTCCAGGAGGCCATCTCAACATGGTAGAGGCCGTTCATTCAGGCCTCCTTCGTCAGGCCGCCCAGCCCATAGTGGTGCATCTTTGGGGCATGATCCCCGTAGTTCTCAGCCAGGCCGTTGTTCTTTCGGTTCCCTTCCAGCCCAGAGTACAGCTCGAGCAACATTAGTTCAAGGTTATTTTATGCATGGTTCTCCTAGTGTCCATTTTGGTGCCAAAGGTTCTTTTTCATCCCCGTCTCCAGCTCCAGGGAGTTGTTATGAGTGTAGAGAGTTCGGGCATATGAGGAGGCAGTGCCCTCATCTTCTTGGAGGCCCATCTCAGCTGAGGAGCCAGCATTCAACTTCAGCTCCAGTTATTTCACCACCCACGCAGGCAACCAGGGGTGGTAGTCATCTAGCTAGAGGTCGCCTCAGAGGAGGAGATCAAGCAAGTGGAGGTCAGGCCCGTATGCATGCATTTCAAGCCAAGTTAGAAGCTATGGCCTCCGAGGTAGTGATCGCAGGTATTGTCTCAGTCTGTTGCTGAGATGCTTTGGCTTTATTTGACCCTAGTTCAATATATTCCTATGTTTCTTCATAGTTTGCCCATTTTCTAGATAAGTGTCGGGAGTCTTTTGTTACATACGTTCATGTGTCGAATCCGGTTGGCGATACTATTGTTGTGGACCATGTGTATCGATCGTATGTGATATCTACTAGGGGTCTGGAGACCCGAGTAGACCTACTGTTACTCAACATGGTCGATTTTGATGTGATATTGGGCATGGATTGGTTATCTCCGTGTCATGTTGATCTTGATTGTCACGCTAAGACCGTGACCTTAGCTATTCCAAGATGTCTGAGGGTTGATGGAGAGGTTCTTCTAAGTATGTTCCTAGCAGGGTGATTTCCTACCTGAAGGTTCAGCATATGGTTGAGAAGGGATGTTTATCGTATCTGGCTTTTGTGAGGGATGTCAGTGGTGAGACTCCCACTATTGATTAAGTTCCTATGGTCCATGACTTCCCAGACGTATTTCTTGCAGACCTACCGGGCATGCCACCTGACAGGGATATTGATTTTTGTATTGACCTAGTGCCAGGCACTCAACCTATTTCTATTCCACCTTATCGTATGACACCATCGGAAATGAAGGAATTAAAGGAACAACTTCAGGAAATCCTAGATAAGGGGTTCATTCGGCCTAGTATGTCACCTTGGGGTGCACATGTGTTATTTGTAAAGAAGACGGATGGTTATATTTGTATATGTATTGATTATCGGCAGCTGAACAGGGTTACAGTGAAGAACCGGTATCCCTTGCCTCTATAGATGACTTGTTTGATCAGTTTAAGGGTGCCAGGGTATTTTCCAAGATTGACTTGCGTTCCGGCTATCATCAGTTGAAGATTCGGGGGACAGACATTCCGAAGTTTTCTTTCAGTACTAGGTATGGTCCTTATGTGTTTCTGGTTATGTTATCCGGGCTGACCAATGCCCCAGCAACCTTTATGCACTTGATGCACAATGTATTTCGGCCTTATCTGGATTCATTCGTCATTGTGTTTATTGACGATATCTTGGTGTATTCCCAATCTCGGGAGGATCATGAGCAGCATTTGAGAGTTGTGCTTCAGACCTTGAGAGAGAAGAGATTGTATGCAAAATTTCGAAGTGTGAGTTCTGGCTTGATTTAGTAGCGTTCTTAGGGCACGTTGTATTCATTAAGGGTATTCAAGTTGGCCATAAGAAGGTAGAGGCAGTGAAGAGCTGGCCTAGACCATCATCAGCTATCGAGATTCGCAGTTTCCTTGGTTTGCTAGGGTACTCCCACCGATTCGTAAAGGGATTTTCATCTATTGCAGCACCTATGACCAGACTAACCCAGAAGGAGAACAACAATAGCAATTATGCTGTGAAGACCCATACAATTTTCTTGTTTAAAACTAATGCCCGAATGAGTCCCCGAGTTGTTTTTATTGTGGAAATTTTTAAAACGGACCAAAATTGAGTAAAAAGTACCCCGATACTTAAAGAATAAAATTTTCCAGAAAGTGGGTGTTATGCGACGCACTATGCGATTGCATAACGTGTATGTGGACCGCATACTGGTCGCATACCCGGGCAGATCACTGCCCCATTTGAGGTCAACTATGCGGTCCAATGTGCGATGGTATTTCAGTTCTGCGGACCGCATATCTGTCGCATTGTTGCCTTTGATTTTGGGAGGGAAGTTATGCGATGCATTATGCAATGGCATAACGTGTATGCGGACCACAAAATGGTCGCATACCTGGGCAGTGTGTTTTGAATTTTGGCCCATCTCGACGGCCATTATGCGATCGATTCTGCGGACCGCATGTCAGGAATGCGATCGCAATCCTGACCGCATTCTTGTGTCGGACCCTTTTTTTCTAATTTTTAAAACCCAACCCCAGTTCATTAAAACACCCCTCCCTTCAATTTTAACCATTTTCTGATATATTAGAGAGAGGAAAGAGTGGGTTCTAGAGAGAGAAATTCCCAACTTCATCAAACTGGTATTCCTTCATCACTCAAGCTTGGAACTAATCAAGCAGGACACAAATTTCACCACTCTAAGGGGTAAGCTTCTATCTCATTAACCCTAATTTCCAGGTTTTTGTTAAAATAAAACATGGGTAGGATAGTTCATAAAGATAGGGTTAAAAATCTTGTTTGCATGTACCCGATTTATCATAATCTAGTAAAGGAAAATAGGTTGGAGTAACCTTTCACTAAAAAGGGGTTATTTAATCTAAAGGAACACCTAGGGTTTGATAGAAAGCTCTAATGTGTTCAAGACATGTTCATGATTCCTAACTCTAAGTTTAAATGTGCCGAATTGTTAATTAGATTGAAGGTTCTAGTCGGTCCGGTGATTTGAGAGTAAAAGTTAGAAAGGGATTTCGACCCCAGGTATGTATGGATAAATTTAACCTTTGTAGAATCCCCTTGTTGGGTCCGAGCATACGACATGTGTACCTTGTTGATAATATGTGAATTGATTGTTCAAATGTGTTGAGACTTAAGATTATACTCTTTGATTTGTCCTAGTTGATTGTCATATTACCGTGATATATGTGGTTGTGAAAGGTATATTGATTTGCCTGTCTCATTATGTGCAAAGCTCGTAAATTCTCGAGAGTATCGATATGAAAGTATGTGTTAATGAATGAAAGATTGTTGATGCGTCGAAGTGTGGGAATGTATATAATGGCTGAAAGTCGTGCGTGGAAGCTAATGAAAAAGGGTATTGTGAAACGATGTAATTGAGTTGAACAATTATGGCAACACCGTGTATATGAATTACTGCTTGGTAAGAACTATGGTGGCTTGGGCCCAAATAAATAAATTGTTCATATGAACTTGTGATTCCTTGAAATTATAATTCTTGTGATGTAATTGTTAGTGGTTTTTATTATGAAATATGATTTTCAGGTGGGATCGGGTTGCGTGCCGCAACACGAAATAATAAAGATAATAAGATGTGAGGTAATAAGGGTTGCCAAGGAAATAAGGGAGGCCGAGGTAATAAGGGATGCCGAGGTAATAAGGGATGCCGAGGTAATAAGGACGGAATGTGATCGTTATCACCATCGAAATGAGAAAAATTGGGTAAACTCTTGAATATTATAATGTTGAAAGGGGAAAAGGAGAGATTGTGAAACTTGATGATTTGTTTGTTCTTTTCAACGTGCATTGATTGATTGGTTCTATTACTATTTCTTACTTGTGTATTGTTTGATTGTACTTGGGATAAAGTTTGTTCATACATACTAGTACCCACTTCCTCCCGGGGCCACGTATGGCTCATGTCACCTTAATTTGAGTTTATGGTGTAGTGTAAGGTATAGCTGGGGCTTTGTTGCTGGAAAGTAGTAAATAAATTGTTTGTATTATAGAGGCTCAGTAGACACAATGCAGGGATAATATATATGTATTTTGGGTAGTAAGCGTACGGTTTGGAATCATGGTCTACGTTGTTAATGTGGTATGTATTTTGTAAGTAGTTGGTATCATGTGTTAGTAATGATAAAAAGTAGAAGTGAATTCAAGTTGAAAGTTCATGCTTAAGCTATAAATGGCTATTTTACTTGAATAATGTTTATTGAAATCACGGGGTAACGCGTGGGATAGGAAAGGCAAATCAGGTTCGCTTGACTGGGTCACCCGGTTGAGTGTCGGTCGCGTCCCTCGATTTTGGGGCGTGAAAAACTTGGTATCAGAGCCTAAGGTTTTAAAAGTGTCCTAGGATGTCTCATAGTCGTGTCTAGTAGATCCCTTCTTATTGGTGTGGTGTCGACCACATCTATAATTAGGGGGCTACATGGGCATTTAGGAAGCACCATTTTCATTGTTATTCTATATCGTGCGGTGAAGTGTAAAGTGAAAATATTCTTTTCTAACTCGTGCTCTATTCCAAAATTTTCAGTAATGGCACCAAAGAAGAGAGCTCGGCTTGGCCTAGAGGCCGATGCCACCCCAACTGTGGCTGTGAAATCTGTACCCGATGGTGCGGGTGAGAGCGAGTCCTTGACTTTGAATCCACCTGACCTTTCTATTCCAGACCAGAGTGTTCCTATTCCTGCCACGGTAGAGGGTGCTGCAACCCCTCCCGCTGGTATTCCTGATCCTTCTCCGGTTCCAACTTCAGGTCCCGGTACTTCTAATGGGGACCTCAGGGGAGCTATTCATGTGTTGACTCAGTTACTGGCCGCTGAAGCCCAAGGATCTCATGCGACACCCTTGCATCCTCTAGCGGACAAGGAGATTCCACTGGTTCCAGAGTCAACCAGTTTCTGGGGTTGGCCCCTCCAGAATTCTCAGGTACTGATCCGGAGGTCGATCCACAGAATTTTCTAGATGAGATGTGCAAGACGCTTCGGGTTATGAAGGCTACAGAGACAGAGGGGGTTGATTTAGAATCTTACAAGCTGAGGGGAGCAGCATATTCATGGTTCGAGATGTGGGAGAATTCCCGTGGGGAGGGAAGTCCTCCGGCAAAATGGAATGAGTTCGTTGATGCTTTCATGGATCACTTCTTGCCTGCCGAGGCTATGGACGCCCATGCTACGGAGTTTGAGGTTATCAAGCAGAGTAATATGAGTGTGTGGGAGTACCACATGGAGTTCGTGAGGTTGTCCAAGTACGCTCCTCAGTTAGTATCGATTGTGGGTGCCAGAGTTCGACAGTTTGTTCAGGGCCTCATTCCTTTAGTTGTGAATGAAGCTGCTACAACTGCCTTGCACTTAGACATGAATTATGGTAAGATAGTGGAATTCGCCCAGGCCAGGAGGCTAGGAAATTGAAGATAAGGTCGGAGAGGGAGTGTATTAGCAAGGCCCGGTCAGCGGGCCACTTGGGGAGTTCAGTTGGAGGAGGGAGACCAGTTCAGGGGAGAGGACCATCAAGGCCATCCCAGTTTTATGCTCAGTCCTCATCCAGTGCATCACCATCAGTGCACCATTATCAGCAGAGCAGTCGCTGGGGACCAGGATCAGACAGTAGGAGACCCCATCAGTCCGGTCGTCCAGGAGGGAGGTCGCAGTAGCAGAGGATGGCTCTATGCCCTAAGTATGGGAGGTTCCGCACAGAGCCTTGTTACCTGGATATCAAGGTATGCTACGGGTGTGGCGTGAAGGTCATATTCGGCGGGATTGCCGTGCGCCCAGTCAGAGCATCGGGTAGTGGTTTTGCTCAGCTGTCCGGTTCTTCAGTCGCCGCATCTTCAGTATGTCCTCCAGCTCCAGCAGGGCATGGTGTAGTTAGAGGTGGAGCTCGTGGTAGAGGTGGACCCAGTCGGTTCTATGCTTTCATTGGTCGCCAGAGTGCGGAGGCTTCTCCAGATGTTGTTACATGTATTCTGGTTGTTCAAGTCCTTGATTGTTATGCTCTTATTGATCCGGGGTCCTCCTTGTCTTATGTTACCCCATTTATTGCTTCAATTTTTTGGATAGAACCCGAACAACTTCATGAGTCATTCTCTATGTCGACTTCGGTTGGTGATTCCATTGTGGTCGCATGAGACTATATGTCACGGTATGTGGTCGAGATACCACGGCCGATCTTATCGAACTAGTGATGGTAGATTTCGATGTTATCATGGGAATAGATTGGCTTTACTCGTGCTTTGCTAAACTCGACTGCCGAACTAGAATTATGAGACTAGAGTTTCCTAACGAGACAGTTATTGAGTGGAAAGGGAATGGTGTGGTGCCAAAGGGTAGGTTTATTTCCTACCTTAAGGCCTCAAAGATGATTAAAAAGGGGTGTGTTTATCATTTGGTCCGGGTTGCGGACACCACTTCAGAAGTGTCTGCCCCCGAGTCCGTCCCA